>NKCJ01000155.1:0-77682 GCA_003947015.1 Fusarium sp. AF-6
ATTATAAGCTTTACCTATGTGCTATAACTCTATGGATTAAATAAGAGTACTGGCGAAGTGTGCCACTTTTTTCTCAGACCACGAGCCGATGCCACACTCAGGTCTCCCGCACTGACAGCGCACTTGGCCCCGTCATTCAGCTCAATAGTTCAGCATGCGCCACAGATCTCGTGATGTGTATGCCACTGGCTGGACTTTTACAATTGTCCGTTGCTGGAGATTACGGAGATTGGCGGGATCGTGGCTGCGCTTCCGTTTTAGGAAGTTGATCTCTGGTTGGTCGAGATACCCTGGCGCGTCTACCAAACCATGAGTCTAGTTTCGTGATGAGTATTAACATCAATCAAAAGCTTCAAGTTATCGGGGTTAGGCAAAGTCCGTTGAGATTATGTGGCTGAGAGTCTTCGATACGTAGGACAGGGAGGGGGTCTGAGGGTATATAACTGTGAGAGTCTGCGATTGACTTGGAGGGAATCTGCTAAGCAAGAAGTGACCCTCATCAACCCTTGATTCCGCTAAATACCTTTCTCAACAACTCAAAGTATCTATCAACATGACTTTTTGGAACTTTGTTCGCGCCCAGTGGACTCACCTCCCCCTCGTCCCCACCTCAACCGCCATCACGGATGGAACCTGCATCGTCACAGGCGCAAACACGGGCCTCGGTTTCGAGTGCGCCAAGACACTGGTCAATCTCGGAGCCAAAATAGTCATCCTTGGTGTTCGATCAATCGAAAAAGGCAACACTGCAGCTGCAGCTATTGCAAAAGAGACTGGCCGAGAAGGTGTTTGTCATGTCTGGCATCTTGATCTCGCCTCTTTAGACTCGGTGGAAGAATTTGCAAAGAAGCTTCAGAGTCTGGATCGGATTGATGCATTGATTCAGAATGCTTCTGTTGCGCTTGCTGATTTCACGCTCTCTGAGGGTGTTGAGACGACTCTCACTGTCAATGTTCTGAGTACGATGTTGCTTGCTATCCGGGCTATGCCGAAACTTCAAGAGTCTGCTAGGACGTTTTCGATTAATCCTCACCTGGTCATCGTATCAAGCTTGACTGGGTTTCAGTGCGAAGGGGTTTTGGAGAAGCATCAGGGTGATTTGTTTGAGGCGTTGAGTACAAAGGAAGCCGACATGGTTGGCCGGTAAGAGTTATCAGAACCCACTTGTGAAGAAACCTGGCTAATGATGAACAGATACCCCCTGAGTAAGCTGTTGCAAATATACGCCACCCGCCATCTGGCATCACTCTTCCCACTATCCGAGACAGGCGTCGTCATTAATGTGTTGAACCCCGGCCTCTGCAAGACAGAACTCAACCGCAATGCACGCGGATTCATGAAGTATCAGATTCTCCTGTTGAGGCTTTTCATTGGGCGGACTCCTGAACAGGGTAGCCGGACTCTTTTGCACGCTGCAGTTGCTGGGACGGAGAGTCATGGGAAGTATGTATCTGACTGCGAGATTAAAGAGTAAGTGGTCCCTTGATTGGATAGGAGTAGAAGGCTAATTTGGTGATAGATATCTTGTTCCTAGATGGGTTTCTGATGAGAGTGGGTTGCACATGCAGAGAAGGGTTTGGATGGATTTGCTAAAGAATTTGAATGCGAGGGGACGTTATGTTGAATCTCTCTAGGGTGGGAGGATGGCTTGTTATCTTATCTAGGACAAGGTCTCTTTAGTACGTCGTACTTCATTCGCCAGTTGGTTGTTCCAGCCACCACAAAACTCCTGCTGCAACACCATCACATGGACTGCAAATATCGTAGACAGTCTTTGAATTCCACAGGCCGTATTGGAAAAGCTTGGGACCCTTAGCAGTCCTGGCTCTTGCTACCTTCTCGAGTCAACACGGCCAGGTACTGTCCTTTCCCAAATGACTCGAAGCATGCCACGGCCGAGTTGGGAAAACTGGGAGCCCCTATGTTTAATATCCCCATGGAAGCTAATAAGAAAAACCCTCTCTACCAGGACCAACTAAAGCCTATACTGCGGCCTCGATGAATATTCAACTCTCCTTTCCCGAACATGATCGGACAGAGAGTGACGCACAAGATCAGCAACTACTCCCCCCAAGCTATTGAAAGTCATCTCCCGGGCCGCGAACCTACCGCCAACCAAGAAACCGGGCTTAGATCTCCTAGATGTCGATCGACTCTAGTTGATGCCAAGCGCCACCACGTAGGGCTGTCGTTGTTGACTCAAAAGATAAGCCACGATTGAATGAGAAAAGCCACATACGGTTGAGACATGTTCTGATGGGTATGAAGAAAGTATGGAAGGACTCGTAAATGTTGGGAGGAGAGTTGGGCAGCGTGGTATTCTACTCTAGAGTATCATCGTGATGTTGCATCTTGACCTACAATTACAAAGGGGGATCAGCATTACTCTTCTAACCCTTTCGACCGACTTGTTTCGACCATTGAAAATAAGAGCCGGCTGCGTTGTTAGTCGCGATGATCAAAAGAAATAGGGTGACTGCCGAGCCAAGAAATAGAAAAGATCGACAGGGCAGTCAGCAGGGGTATCTTCAGACCGTTTCTCCCCAGCCACGGTTGCATGACATGCCCGGACATGGTTTCATTTTACTACCAGGGGGGATGACGTTTTAGGGACTGGGGATGGTTGCATCCAATGAGGATTGACAGGAGGTTTTGGTGCAACGTTGATGCTTCTGAAGGAAGGGGGGATATGATGATGTGCAGTCAGCGGAAAGTTCCGTTGGTATCTGACAGAAACCGACGAGTCCAAGTTGGGAACCGTTGGAAACATAGATGGCTTCACAAAAGATGTCTAATAGGAACTTCAAGAGGAGAAGAACTCTTTCTCTAAACTTACAATCAGTAAACCATTTTATCCAACCGGATTCCTCTCTGAGTCCCCATCTCATGTAGATCAAAGCGAGTCAACAACAGACGGGGGGAAAACACTAGTGAAAGCTCGGAACTCGACGCTAGACTCCTAGACTCGTTGGTAAGAGAGCGATCGGCAAAAACCACCAAAGCGGAGCATCTACACTGACAATTTGAGGTCATTGTAACCCTTCGTCATAAGCCAGTGATACTCTGAAAAGTGTGTATAAGTATCTCTACTTGATCCCACCATTTCAAACAGTCTCTCATCATCCTCATTCAGCTCAACATCTTTCAGCTTCGGCCCAATCACACTCTTTTACAACCCACACTCATTTTATAAACCACACTCTTTTTAAGACTACTCTTTTAATTCTTTCAAAATGAAGGCTACTTTCTTCTCCGTCTTTGTTCTGGCCATCTCGGCTATTGCTAGCCCTGTTCCTCAGGTTAACAATGCTGTTGCAAAGGTCAACGGTGTTGCCGGTACCGTCACTGGCATTGTCAACAAGAAGGTTGACGTCAAGAAGGTTGTTGATGAGGTTCCTGTCAAGCGTGCCATCGCCGATCCTCAGGTCTTGATTACTACTCTCAAGACCACTGTTCACAAGGTCAACGCCCAGACCACTGGCATCAGTATGTGACATCCAATCCTCTATATGAATAGTTTCAGACTAACACATGATAGACGCCATCGTTGAGAAGGTCAAGTCTGGTGCTCTCACCAAGGACGCCGCTGCCCTCCAGGCCGTCCCCCTGTTCGAGGCTGTCCACGTCGAGCTCACCTCGGTCGTCACCAAGCTGACCGGCACCACCGGCCTCAAGGTCGCCGACGTCGACGTCAGCGCCGTCCTCAGCAACGTCGTCGTCCTCGTCTCCGAGGTCCTCACCGCCGTCAAGTCCATCGTCGCCGCCACCGGTCTCCAGCCCCAGCTCATCTCCATCCTCCACTCCGTCTTCCAGATCCTCGCCAAGGTCCTCACTCTTGTCGTTGGCATCGTTGGAGACATCGTCCCTGGCCTGATTGCTGCTCTTACTCCTCTCATCGCCGACCTCAGCAACGCTGTTCTTGCCCCTGTCCTCACCCCCATCACCGCTTTCCTTGCTGGTGTTGCTGCCTAAAAAGTTCATGTCATGAGGATGTCTTGCATGGGAGGGTGTCTGAGTTCTACATTTTAGCCTGTGGGCTGCTTCTGAGGAAATATTCTCTATTATTTGTCAATACAATGATATGAAACTTTAATCTGACGCTTGCACTGTTCCATGTCATGTGACTACTGGATATAACTGTCTTTTGACTAGTAGGCCATCATGATTTGTGAGGTGACTCCTTAAACCCGTGCTCAATCATTTAGCGAAGGTAATCCTTCTCAACTGAACGCATGTAATCATCTCCCTGGAGTGCAAAGATGTCAGATACTGGAGTTATCTCCTCTTCCACTCGACCAATGCCTCCATCTTCAAGAATGTGTTTAAACGTGCGCCTCATTGATGCCACGGCAGCTCTGACGGCATGATTGCCGCAGATGATCAACCCAACCTTGTCAAGCGCTGCCACCTCAGCGAATGACAGTTGCGGATAGCTGGTTGGCACTATTACCAGGGGCACAGTCCCTGGCCAAGCCCTGCAAAAGGATAGGATCTCATCAGGTGTTTTTTGCTTGCTGTGAACAAGTACCGCATCCGCTCCGGCTTCAGCGTAGGCCGCAGCACGCTTTATGGCTTCTTCCTTTCCCAATCCAGCGATCAAAGCCTCTGTTCGAGCAATGACAAGCACTGGGCTGACCTTTGCGGCGGAGATCTTACCCTGAAACTCTGGGATGGAAACTAGGGCGTGACGGCCTCCAGTTCGTAGACTGCTGTCTTTCGGAAAGGCCTTGTCTTCAATGACGACAGCCGTAGCACCCGCCGCAGCAAAGCGAGGAACAGAATAAGCAACATTGACCGCGTTGCCAAAACCTGTATCAAGATCGACGACGAGAGGGAGGTTTTGGACCTCGCTCATTGCGCGTGTCATTTCGAGGATGGTGCTCATGGGTAAGATACTAGCATCGGGGACTGCGTATGAAGCTGAGAGTTCAAACCCGCTAACCCAGACTGCCCCGAAGCCGGCTTCTTCTACCAATTTGGCACCGAGAGGGTTATGGGCGGCCATGGCGATTGCTGGTTTGGCTGTGTTTAGCCTCTCGCGGAGAATGTCAACCTTGGATTGGGTTGATGATGCCATGGCGGTGTTGACAGAGATTGCGGATGGTGTAGATAGAGGTGTCTTTATTTCGAGACCATATTTGGGAAGGAAAAATAAAGATAAGATCGAGGTAAATGGTCAAATCAGAGAGTTATTAATGTGCCGGAATCAGCTGATGTGACGTGAATGCAGTTCGGATTATCAAGTCCGAGTAAAGGCCAAGAAGGATCGCCGAGATCGGGGAGACACGAGTGATTCATACCAGGACTTGCGAAGCTTCACAATACATCTGATCATTACATGTCTTATATCTATCCCATCAGAATTATTCCGTCTTGCCCTTCGTCCTGTACCATAACCTCTGTGCATATTTGTCCAGCCGTTGAGGGAGCCATAATGTATCGTTTAGATTCTGGACGTACTCTTCAACCGAGCGAATCTTGGGTTCATGGGCCTCTAATATGCTGACGAGCATCCTGAAGAAATAGTCCCTGTAGGCTGCCTGATGGCTTGAAGATAGCACAAGAAGAAACGTCAGCCAAAGATCTAGTCCGGCTGCCCTCATGATTGACCAAACTTTTGGATTAGACACCATATCTTGGATTTCTGACAAATGCACGGGGATGTAGTCTAGGAGCTGCCCGTTGTTGCTGATAAAAAAGATGAGCACGGCTATAAACAAGGCCACCAGCTGATCCGCGTTTGTTGCTCCAGAAGATGCTTCATACTGCCATCGTGGAAACATTTCAATAGCCAAGCCGTATAGGCTTTGAACGCCTAGCAAGTCCCACTTGTAGCTGTCAGGCTGACGAAGCCAGGCGGATGTGTCTTTTAAGAGGCAGTCAGCCGTTATCAGGAACTCGCGAAGCCCGTGATGGAGACCGGCTTTGCACCAGCTGTAGACTTTGAGAGTTGATTCAGTGAAAAAGAAAGATGACTCTGGGTAGCTGTAGATCTGCTTCATCAGACCTCTTGGTAGTGCTAGTTTCGTCTGTAACCCGATGCTACTTGGTAATGCGGGATCACTGTGAGACCGGGAGATTAGCAGGGTGATTAGAGCTTAACCTAGGAGATGTAAACTTGCCCCGTGAGAATTGGTTCTCCCTCTTGGCTTTGAGAGTCGAACGGAACTTGAGAATTGCCCCGAAGAGCAACCATTTGCCGGAGGCCATTGATGTGAGCCTTGAGTTGCGTATAATCAGGCTGCAATGATTTGTTCTGAGAGTGAGAAAGAGAGGGGAGGAACAATGTTTCCTCAAAGCAAATGAGATTGTACACGGCCGTGATATTCTCATTGCATGTTGCTTCATCCGAATGCTCCAAGCTCCTCCGCATCGCCATAATGGCAAGTAGTCTTTGGCGTTCAGCAAATCTGATGTAGTAGGGTACATCTGGACGTGCCATAGATAATCGAAGAGCCGTGAATGCCAAGATTGCGTGCGTAGACGCGGCATGGTTTAGAGACGGTCTAATCCAGTCGTTCTTGAGTTGCTCGTGAGCAATTTTGGAAATTTTGACTGCGGCTACAGGGCAAAGGATCGAATCAACTGCGTAATAAGCCTTAGTATTGTACTGAAGGCGGTTGTGCATGGGTGTAAGGGCTAGGGAGGAAGGGGTGTCTGTCACGAACAGTATGTCAACAAGGTATGAATGTCCTCATCATTGGCACCAGAGATAGAGACCCTTGGCGGTCTTGGTGATATAATACGCAAAGACTTCGTAACCCAGAAGTCCAGCAACACTTCTGGTGCTTGTCTCTCCCCTACCTTGAAGCTCTGAGGTGGGCCATTTTGGTCCTTTGCCTGTGAGCGGAGAACTCGGCCTTTCGGTAGAACTACCGCTGTGCTTCGTGCTATCCTCTTGGACTTTCTCTTGTCTTGGGGCTTTGCACTTTTGGTAGACCAGGAAGAACCGGCTCGGACATTGCCAGTTACAAAAGACCGACCTTGCCGAGAGATGCTGGAGGGGGATGGATTGCTGATGCTGACAAAATGAAAAGATCGAGGCTTGGACTCGGAAGGCATTGTGAGGAGAACGTTTCCTAGATGGGCAAATGCTAATGGCGTTCATGCAAAGAGGTGTGTTTGGGAGGTAAGTGAGATTTAGGAGAGATCAGATGAAGTCTGACAGGGGGCATGCGAAACCCCGGTCGGAAGCTTGATAACTACCCACCCTTCCACGAACCCTGGAGCTTTGGATCACTCATTTGCGAAGGTCATGGTCTCTCTGTGGTTGGCTTGAAACCCTCCGAGTCACCACACCAGAGGCTTTCGAGTTCGGGGATCCATCAAACCGTGGTCCAATTTATAAGCTGAAATTCAATGCTAAGCCATATTAGGAAAATGTTAATTACGTCTCATCGTAGGTACACTATTCCCTCCTGGGAAAATGCTAATGTGATTGCTTCTATGGGAGAGTATCGGACAGGGAGGGATCGTGTGTCGGGGTGACGATGTAAAGGTGTAGTGAAGAAGAATGACGGCTTTAAGAATATTAATTCCATTACTTATTTACCACTACTTAAGAGGCTCTTTGATGATTGCTCGTCCTTCTGCCAGTTCCACCCCATCCCTCACATTGCGCTCTATTTGTTCTGTCCTACACGCGGAGTTCTTCCTTCCCAACAGCGCCGCATTAATGCTAGCCTATGTTGACTAGTGAGTGGTTCATTGATGCCGAATAGTAGTTGACACATACTGATACCTCTTCAGATTGACAAAATGGCATCCATAATCAGCCGACTTGTAGGAGCCTTCTACCCAACTGTGGTAGCTAAACGAGACGATGCTATCAAATTGGGTATTCTAGGTGCTGCAAACGTGGCGTGAGAACAACCTATCTTCAATCAAAGATGTTATAGAAGACTAACAGAAACTAGACACATGTCCCTCCTGACCCCCGCCAAGTCGCATCCCGAAATCGTCATCCAAGCTGTAGCTGCCCGTGATCGCAAGAGGGCCGAAGAGTACGCCAAAGCCAACGGTATCCCGGAGGTCAAAGGTTCATACCAAGGTGTGTTTTAAAAGCAATTCTATCCGTGAAATGGTCTGACGCTTTGACTAGAGATGCTCGACGACAAGAACATTGACGCCATCTACATCCCTCTCCCCACTTCATTCCACTACGAATGGGTTGTTCGCTGTGTCAAGGCAGGCAAGCACGTTCTCGTTGAAAAGCCATGCGTATCCAACGCCCATGAAGCTGAAAATCTCTTTAACCTTCCTGAACTATCTCAGCCCAGCGCTCCTATTGTCCTCGAGGCGTTTCATACCCTGTTCTACCCCTCATGGCAGTACTTCTTGTCGTTTGTCAATCCTGAAGAGATTGAACACATTCATTCTCAATCTATGCTTCCGTGGTACTTTACAAGCAAGGATGGCATCATCTTTGATTATAATCTCTCTGGGGGTGCTATGATTTGCATGGGCACCTATAATTTTGCTGCCATCCGTCAACTTTTTAGAGCTGAGCCGGTTGATTGCTTGAGCTGTGAGACGCAGACATTCCCCGGGGAAGGACGCGAGAAGTGTGACATTGCGTTCAAAGCAAAGTTTCGCTTCCCAAACGGAGCTACCGCCGAGACTGAGAGTACGGTTCGTGGTAGTAGCATTTGGTTTCCTTCAAGTGTGACCGTCACGAACAAGGAAGTCATTATCCCCGACAAATCTCTCCCAACTGGACAGGAAAAGGTACTAAAGCGGGAGCTGACACTATATGGGTTCCTTAACGGTATAGTCTGGCACCGCATCGACATCAAAGACAAGTATACCATCCGATCCAGCGGAAAAGTGGTCAAGACATGGGAAGAAAAGAAATCCCACAAGGCATACACTTTTAAAGAGGCGGGCGGCAAATTTGCCGACTTTCCAGGGGAGGACACTTGGATTTCGTACCGACACATGCTGGAGCAGTTTGTCAACAAGGTCAAGGGTCGTGAGACGCAGATTTGGGTTTCTGGGGAGGATTCGATTGGGCATATGAGGATGATTGATATGGCGTATGAGAAGAGTGGGCTGGGCATTCGGCCTACTCGGAAGTACGAGTAGAAGGGTTTATCGGGTTGGATGTATTATTTTTAGACTCTCTATTTTCATCGACTTGATTCTCTGGTTTGCATTTACCTCGCATGAACATTGTTGATCGCCTGGTGATTGGTTCTGCGTATAGACCCCTTCCTCTAGGCTTGGGGGGCGGGCAATTGCACTCTTAGTAGTCTACGTGTGTCTTTCCTAGTCTTTTCTTATTTGGTATCAAGATTTCTTAATTACTATATTCAATACATCACTAATATGTAGCAGGAGTAACACTCAGACGGCCACCATCCGTGATGACACAGTTACCGCTACTGTAAGCACCCGCGCGTGAGGCCAAGTACAGCAACGGTCCCATAATATCTTCTGGTCTACCAGCTCTCTCAGCTGGGATTTGATCCATAGGAAAGGCACCTTCAGCTGTTGGATCATCACCCTTGATCAAGCTCTCTGTAAGATCGGTTGGAAATACTGAAACTGTCAGATATGCCCCTTGAGATGTGAAGGGATGCTTACAGCCTGGGCAGAGAACGTTTGCCCGAATTCTGTAGGTCACTAGATATGTGGCTAGGATCTTCATCATTAGAGTTGTGGCGCCCTTGCTGGTACCGTACGCGAATCCTGCTGTTATCTTTCTGTTGAAACTTCCTATGCTGCTGGTGGCGATGACTTGACTTCTGCCGCCCTGGTAGTCAGACCTCTTGTTGCCCTCATCTAGGAGCCCAAGAAAAGCAATAGTCGTGTAGAACACCGCAGTACAGTTGACGTGGTAGGTGTTTGTGAAATCTTCCATCGGGATATCAAAGAGAGTCTCTTGTACTTGGGCGATAGTCGCTCCTGGAGGTACGTTTCCAGAAGGGCCGGAGATGCCAGAGTTGGCGACAAGGAGGTTAATGTATCCAACATCTTTCTCTATGAATGCTACCGCGGCTTTGAGGTTTTCTCTATTTGTCACGTCGCACTGGACTGGGATGACGTTATCGAGACCCTGGCACGTATTAGCAGGATTGCACTCTTTGTCGAACAAGGAGTAGACTTGCAATCTCCTTTACTGCGTTTTCCAAGACTTCCTTTCGTCTACCGATGATGTATACTTTCTTTGCGCCGTTTTCGGCTAGGGCACGCGTCATGAAGAGTCCGAGACCTGTTAACAAGATTTAGTTTCGGGGCATAGAGGGGATTGAAGTCGAGATAACCTCATAACAAGAATGTCCGAACCACGTTTTTACGAAGGAATTGGACATACCGCTGCCTCCACCTGTCACTACGGCCACAATACCGCTGACATCGAAGAGGTTGGTTGATGGAGTGGATTGACTCATTATTGAAGGTAGAGCGGCTTGGAAATGGAGAGAGCGTAGTATTCGGGATCAACACAAGTGACAATAAGTACAAGGATACCTGCTATTCTTCACGATACTATGTCTATATAGCTGCACGATGGGATCGCGGTAAACTGCCTTATCAGATGGTTCCGTGGTGGCGGAGTGGGGCATGATTGTCTGGATGGTGGATTAGGAAGGCCAAGACTGGACATGCTAGACTCGGGATGAATTAAGAACATCGGCATAATTACCCGGTCTAGATACGGGTTGCCCGATGGGGGAGTGGTGATGGGCCATGGTATTATTCTGTGTTGTGGCCAGAAGAATCGCCTTGAGTTTATTGCCTCGATTGTGTTCTCCGGTGTGCACCAAATTGTCCAAAACCAGCCCAGGCCAGTAACGTGTGCTGTCTTGTTGTCTTCTCTAATAGAGCAAGCCATATCTTTTATCGTAGAGATTCTTTGCAATCCGGAACTGAATCGCATCTACTGCCTGTGCCCAATAGCCCGATTCAACTCGTACACATCCCAGTAGAACGGCTGGATGGAAGTAATGACCCCAGCCTCCAAATTAACACTAACAACCTGACACAACGGAAAATACAGCTCCTCTCCCGTCTTCCTAACCCTCAAATGCAAGTTTCCAAGCGAAACAATACGGTCCGACCCCTCGCTCTCAAAGATCTCGGGGTTCTGCACGTCAACGACGTCAAAGTAATCCGCCATGCTCTTGGCCCAGTCCAAGAAACCTTGAGGTCCTTTGAAGGTTCCTGCGTAGGGAAGTCCGGATGATTGTTCGAGGTGGACGTCTGGTGACAGTGTGGCTGCCATGCCTGTAAAGTCTCGTTTTTCGGGTGGGGCAGACATGTAGATGCGTTCTGCAGCGTAGAAGGATTCGAGGATTGATCTTGCAGTGTGTTGAGAAGACATTTTGGGTTATGCTTTGTTTATTCGTAGACTAATGTGGATGATAAAATGATGAATCTGAGGGCAACGGGAGTTAAGCATGGTTCTAATGGAAGTGTCGATAGTGACTGAGGGCGTTTAAGTATATTAGGTACCCTGCTGGATGAGTGTTTATAACGTTAAATATGGCATAGGCCTGACGCAAATAATTTGTAATCATCATTCCACGAGTATTTCAAATCCTTCTCTGAGTATCTCCAAGGGGTTATCGGAGCGACATATCTGTGCTCCGGCGGAGTTTCCGTCATGAGTTCCTAATGCGGTAATTTCACGTCGGAGTTCTCGGAGTTGACCTACAACGACAATCATCATTGATTAACTATGATGGGGGAAATTGAGAAGCTAAGAAGCGAATAGACTGTATCCAAGAAATAATTGATTTTGTTACATTCGGTTTTACGACTCAAATAGCGACAGATGTGAAAGAAAAGCCCGTCGAAATATACCCGCAGACCGCTTAGCATTTCAAGCTTCAAAGGCCAAGATGCCGCAACACGCCAGCAGGCCCTTGGAAGCGTCCCTCAGACATAGCCAGTGTTAACGGCAGAGAGGGATGTAGGACTAAATACAAGGCAGACAGTGAAACTGAGGCGTTCCTTGACGCTGTTCATTGGTCAACTGTCATGCAGTCATCTAGCTTAGCCTGAGCCAAGGCGGACGATCTGCAGGAGCTGATAATCCTGGTAAAAGCACTCAGCCCTGATTCTTCCCCTCTCATCTCAAGTCGTGCTTCAGACAGACCTACTTCGGAAGAAATGGCTCAAAGCACAGATGCCCGACCCAGAAATCCTCTCCTTTGTGACAGCTGCCAGATATGGGACAATGTCGACGCCTACGCTGAATGGTGGCCTTATCCGGAGGGCTTTGATCCTCTCGGAAATGCACCGGACAGCGTCCAGTGCATGATTTGCAAAGCCGCCATGACAGCCATCACCGCCCGAGTCTCACAGATGAACATTCCTCAGAACTCTCAGGTTCTCTTTCGCAACAACGGGCCGTACTTTCTGGATCACGATACTGGAGATCCAGCAGATTCCATCTCGCATCGCATCGACACATCGGATCCATTTGAAAGCGTCGTCCACCTTCTCATGGGTTTGGTGGTCAAGGTTGAACCAGCGACTGCAACAGTAACCGACACAACAGCCCAAAGTGAGAAGTCAGAGTTCGAAATGGCGCCTCAGTTCTGTCTGAGGTATGAACGCAACGGCCCACAGTCCTCTCTGAAGAGCGTGGAGCCATGGGAAGTTCCCTTGTTTGATGTTTCATTGTTGAAGCAGTGGCTTCAAGGCTGTGCAAAGATTCACGGCGCGGAGTGCAGAAGGAACATCGAAATCAAGCTTGGTCAGTAGCTTTCTTGGCCTGAGACATAAAGCCTGTTGGGCTCTTAACTAACATGTCTATAGATGAATTGCCTCGAGGGTTCAGAGTCATCAACTTGAACACAATGAATGTAGAAGCAGCAACATCTGCATTAACCTACGTGGCACTGAGCTATCGATGGCCGCCGGAAAAGGACTCTGAACGTGTGCAGCTTGAAAAAGCCAATCGCCAGACGCTGGAAAAACCAGGTGGTCTCGCTAAGATTGCTTTACCCCCCATCATCACCGACACAATGTTGCTATGCAAGCAGCTTGGCGAGAATTATCTCTGGATCGACAGGTTCTGCATCATCCAGGACGACCCGGATTCGAAGCACGGCCAGATACGCGGCATGGACAGGATCTATCGATGTGCAAACTTTACCATCATGGCAGCTCTTAGTGGACAGGAAGCATGGGGACTTCCGGGTCTCGTCGGACGACCGAGGGTTTCATCCGTCTACAAGCCAGCTCCTAAATTCGACGTAGAGTTCAGAGAAATTAAGCCAAAAGGGTTATCTGCTGCCGAAACCTCCATCTGGAACACCAGAGGATGGACCTTTCAAGAACGAGTACTATCTACTCGCCGCCTCTATATCACCGAGCATCAGGCCTTGTTCGAGTGCTGCCTGGGATGTGCAAGCGAGGAACTTGCTCATTACCCACCACACCAAAGGGCCAACAGAGGCAACGCCCCTGAGGATGAGTTTAGGGAGCTCCCTGGATTTTTTAGGTGGCCTGAATACGGCAGAGGTGTCAACTACCACATCACGGACAACACGTCTCTGCAAGACTACCTCGACTGGGTGGCAAACTATACTTCACGACAGCTCTCTTTTGGCTCCGATGTCTTGAATGCATTTTCCGGTATTGGCACCATTCTTGGGCAAGTGCTAGGATCTCGTCTCATCTTTTGTCTTCCGGAAAAGTTTCTCGTGCAGGCTCTGATGTGGACTGCCTCTGACAACATCGTGATGAGAACTGGCATTCCTGAGAATCTTCCTAGCTGGAGTTGGGCAAGCTCTCCCAGCAAGGTGGACTACAAATGGATCACAGAAGACAAGGAAGATTGTCTTCACGTCATCAGCCTTGTTTACTTTTACTTTCAAGATGCCAAGGAGGGTCTTCGGAAGGTTGAGGCACAGGAGTGGTGGGTTGAGGGAGAGATGGCTATCGAGGAGTTCAGAAACAGAGACGATGTGCCGCCTATCAAAAACATCAGCCAAAAGTTCCGCCCAGGCGACTGGAGAACCAGCATCACGTGGAAACAGTGCCCTCACAATCCGTGGCAGACACTACTTCACACCACATTGGACCCAGAGGCTTGCAAAGTCGCTTCTGGTCTCCCCGGCTCTTTGGTGTTCAGCACCACCGTGGCTAAAGTGATGCTAAGCCAACACACCTTCACTACATCTCGAGGGGAACTAGTAGAGCAGATGCTAGTTCTGGATTCCAACGGAGAGAAAATGGGCATGATCAAGGGCACGTTGCCTCTAGGGAAGAAGCAAGAGGTGATTGTCATCTGCGGCGCTCTGGCGGGCCGGTCCGCTCGTAAGATGTCTGCCAAGTACTTCCGCGACTTTGATCAGTGGCGGTTGCATGTCATGGTGGTGGAGAGGAACGGGCCAAGTCCTTGTGTTGTTCGTCGGGTGAGGGTTGGTTATGTGGGTGCGCATAAGTGGAAGGGTTGTGCTCCGACGTGGGAGACGGTTGTGCTTTGCTGAAGAGGATGGGATGGATAAATGCGTGTGCTAACAGGGAACTGGTGATTTACTCTTAAGTTGTTGATCTAGTTATGGGGGTTGTTTGAGCAACCAGCTACCAAAGCCACGAGTTACAGTTGACATCAGTGTCATCAGCCTGCAACTTTAAACCCATCAACTAGTTCGCCACTTTTTCTCCCACGTAGGAAAGAAGGGGCTTTCATCCAAAGTCCTCGGTTCCCACTCACGAGGGATCAAACCTTTCTCGATCTGACGACACTCATACATCTCCAACGTGGGTTTAGTAACATGCTCCACATGCCGCGTCGCTTTATGTTCCATCAGATTCTCCTTGCCCTCGTTCAAGATCTTGAGCATTAGGGATGGTATATACGGTTCATCCTCGAATTCGGTGATTGGTGTGAATAGAACTTTGAAGTTGAAAACGACAGCACCGGAGAGGGGAAGACGACGTAGTGTCTGCCAATCGGTTCGCAAAAAGATGTCTTCGGGCTTTAGGGAAGGGCTGGGTGCGTCACGATACTTGAGGCTGGCCTTGCTTGGGTCGCCTGGGAGATAGAGCGGTTGACCTTGAGAGAGGCCCCATGATCCTCTTTGTATGGGGTTGGACGTGGGCATCTTGCTGAAGAACCTGCATGGCGTGGTTAATCTCAATTGTTGGGTCAAACTCTTTGAATACTTGCCGATTCATGCTAAATGCCATCTTTTCCTTGTACTCCGGAACCGGTCCATGGATCACATCAAGATTCTGGTTCATCTTCCTCCCCAGGTTCCAGCCAATAGACGAGCAAATGATGCCAGCTCTAAAGACGTAATGGCCCGTCTTTTCATCCCTCAAAGTGATAGCAAAGTCCTCGGGCACATTGTCGCGAAGAATGTCGAGAGGTTCGTGTTCCTTGAGGTCGTGCTTTGTCCCAAGAATATGGTTCACCAAGGTTGTGCCGATGAATTGGAACTGGTTCGGATAACGCGTACATATGAATTGTATAACCATCTCCATCAGTTCTTTACAGGCAAGTTCGGAGCCTGGTAGAGCTTGGATGACCTCTTTGCCATGTTTTGCGCAGACCTCTTGGCGTTGTCGCATTCGCTCTCGGTATGTACTTTCTAGCTCGATCCAGAAGTCGGCATCCATCTTCTTGAAGGCTGCAAAGTCTCGGTCAGTCAATATCACTTCTTTGACTTTGTTACATACCCATGGTCTGGTGGTACACCCATCTTAAAGGTCGGTAAGGTCGTGGGACGGCTTTGTCGATGTTGAAGTTTGGAAGAGGAGACGGCAGGGGAACGCCGGATAGCTTTGCATAATCTGGGAAATCTCCCAAGGAAATAATTTCTCTGATTGAGAAGTCGCTGAAGATGTAGCTTAAAGGATTGGCAAGTCTGTAGTCTTTGCCCATCTCCAAGACGTGCTTGCTGCCGGATGATAGATCTACCGCGGCGTCATTCGGAAAGACTGTGGCTCGCTGTGAAGGGGGAAAGATGGTCGTGTAGCTTGAGCCCGAGATACCTTTTTTCGACGTTCCTAGTATCGATTCATGACTTTTCTGGTGATAGCTAGCGTTAGAGTCTTTGCCTCGCTTTCCTCGAGCTTGAACGATGTTACAAAGAACATAGGCCACAGCCCCAAACGCAAACAGGACCAGGCCTATGTCAAGGCGAAAGATATCAACGTGAAAGCGCATGCTATCGTTTGAGGTGAAAAATGATAGAATTGAAGTCCCCCAAAGAAGCTTCTTAGTTGAATAAGTATATCCTTATCTTCCGGATAATGAAGCATGATCAGATGATGAGCTTGACTGCGGGGTGCATGTGTAGATAACGGCTTTGGAGTAAGCCTCTGTGTTTGCTATAGGTTCGGGATCTGAAGCCGATGCAGACCGTCGGAGCGATCCTAACCAAATCTGGTCAATATTGGGGGGCAGGAGGGTGCACCGAATGACTGCAAGGTGGAAACTCTTATTCTGATAACCATGGATGCTACCAAATGCTTCTACATCTTGGATCATAAAGGTGACTATAGATGACAAGTTCAGCACTAGAGCTAAATGAAACGATAATGAAGAGCCTGGCATCGATCGAATAAAGATTTATGCGCTGGGAATATTTGGCTTGACAAAGTGCTATGTCGTTAACTTGAGCATTAAAATCACCTCTGTTGCTACCGAGGCTATTCTACACGTCTGAAAGATACCCCCTTAGAGTGCCCTCAGGAATCTCCTTGCCAACATAGTCAGGAACACGTTCAAGCATCTCCCAAGAAGTATGCTTCAGCATGTATATCTGATCCTTGACCCAATCCTCAACTTCCCCTCGACTTGGACGCTCCCCCTTCTTCCAACGATCCTCGATCTTAGCGAGAGCCACATCGCAACGGTCTCGCAGACGAGTCAGCTTCTCAAAGATGAGATTGTTCGTCGCATTGGTCAAGTTGTCGTGGTTGATGTGGAATCCTTTCAATGTGCTTGAGCTGTCATCGGCGTCTGGATCTGCGTAGACGTAGCTGTTGACCAAGCTTAGACGCTCGTTGCAGTTCTCTGCTCGTAGAGCTGCGTGTTCGAGATGACCGCCTGCCATCATTACGGCTCCTCCAATGGCACCCCCGCGAGTCTTGATGATGGTTCCGTCTCCGGTCTTGACGGCCGTCTCCCCGCCGATCATGGTGGATGTGTCGCTGAGCATCAACACCAAGACCACGGGTGTTTGGTCTTTGTGCCATGAGTCGATTGGGATAGAGTCATACTGAGAGCTTTGGAGTGACTCCACCGCCGAAAGGGACCTGGCAGGCTCTTCCTTTATCTTGTAAACACCGGCAAGCCCCTCGGGACCTAGCTGTACGTTGATATAGCCCATGTCGCTGTCGCCGCCTTGTAACTTCAGCTCGGCGCCAAAGGCAAAATTGACTGCAGCGCGAGTAGCCGGGTGGTTCCAGACTTGCTTGAGGAAAATGCCGTCCTATACATGGTTAAGACTTGATCAATACTCAGGGTTATGCTGGTTCACTTACCCCTTTGACCGGTGCGTGGCCGGTAATGGCGCAAGGTGCTCTCTCCCAAGAGCGCATGTACTTGTCCAAAAAGGACTTTTGAAAGACTTCTCGGCGAATCATTCGGATTCCCACCTTGGAGAAGAGCTGGAAGGGGTCTGTGTAGCAGATGTCGGGACATCCTTTGGGCACAGGCAATCCTAACTCTGTAAAGGTATGTCGGGTAGCTGGAGGCTGAAAGTTTAGATGGATAGCTGGATCGAATGGAGGAAGAGGCAGCATAGCTTCTTCTGGCTTTTGGGTGGTTGAAACCGTCATTTCTGGCAATGAGGCTGGGGCAGCTGAAGCGACGGTCGACATGATCTTGGATGGTATTTGGGGCGGACTGGTTCAGTTCTAAGACACAGACGCGAAGGAGGAAATTGACAGAGTATTGCAAGTATGAAAACAAATTTGTCAATTTTGTTAGATATAACATCTTGATATCTTGAGGCAACCAACTCGGCAACCACATGTCCGACATATTCAGATCCGATCCCCACCTCCATCGTGCCGCACACTCGGGTTCAACTGCCGATGCATGATTAACAACCAAATCGATACATCGGATCTATGAAATACCCCAGAGTTAGATCTGGAGTGAGGTATCTGGCCCAAGCTGGTCAAGCCCTTACAATACTTGCATGAGTCTGTGGCACCTGACCACAGTTTCAAGAACATGGATGCAGGCCGAGAGGAAGCTAATGCAAGTTGGAGAACCCTTATGCGAGTTGGAGAGCATCCGATGCAAGCTGCGGATGGCTGAGAGGAACGATAAGTAGGAGCCGTACATGTAGACGGCCCATGTGACGGCTGACATCTCAGTGTAACATCCAAGTGAAGCCTTGGACCATGCTATATCGGGCTTTTGATCTGCAGGCCGGATGTACTTTTTAATGGTAAATACTGTGAGTTCGAGATACGTGAAACTCGTGGACGATGAGAATGTCGACTAACGGGACGGAGAGTCTTAATAGGTTGCTAGACCGCTGGGAAGACCTGCGATCTTTGAATCGGGTCGATCTTGGTCATCCGCTATCCCGACCTCAACTATAATCAAGAACACATTTCTAATATATCATAGCATTATATCCTAATACTAATATAATAGCCTTTTTTAAGCCTTTTAGCCACGTATAGCCCTATAGGTATTTAATTGTTTTAACCTTTATTTAAGAAATAAAAGAGAATTATTATTTCTTACCTTGATAATTATAATCCCTAAATAATAAATCTTTTAACATAATGCTAAGAACTATAGTTGATTAAGCAATTTTAAATCGGGTCAGGACGGTTTCTAAGAGAGAGGAGGTGTGATATATCCTCACTTCTCGCAAGGTTTTATATCTTTATTCTATGTAAAGTCTTTCTCTTGTCTAATAGATCCTCCTAGATTGACGTCGATCTACATAACCCTATGCGTTTCGAAGCCATTGCCTCAATATGAAACACCCTTGTCGGGTTTAGTCGTAGCACTCGCAACGCTCAAATGCCCTCTCACGACATCATCTAGAGAGGTGTGGTCTGTAGCTACACTAATCATGTCAAAGCCCTGCTGGGCAAAAACGTTTGCCTGTTGGCCACTAGACGTATAGATGCCACACTTTTTGCCGTGCTTGTGACTAACTTCAAGGACCTTTGCAATTGCGTCTTTCAACTGAGGGGCCATCTCGCGACTAACAATGGGGTGGCCGATGTTGTTTCCTTCAAACATCAGTTTTCATGATCAACTATAGGGGATTCGGGAAGCTTACCGAGGTCAAATGGGCCGATGAATAGAACGTCAACGCCATCTACGGCCGCAATCTCGTCAATAGCCTCTAGTGCTTCCTTGGTCTCAATCTGCACCATTACCAACGTAGCATCGTTGGCCTGGTGGAGATATTCGATAAAGGTTGGGGATGGGTTGAATCGTTGCTGAGCGTAGGGAGATCCGAAACCCCGTCGACCCTGGGGTGGGAATTTGGCAGCTTTTACAACTTTTTTGGCCTCTTCAACTGTTTCTATGAGAGGAATGAGGACCTGAATTTGTTAGTAGGTGCAATAATGCCGAGTTACTTGTCTGCTTACTCCGTGGGCTCCACTGTCCAAGGCTCCTGGAGGCGGTCAGCTTTGTAGCTTATCATCAGAAGAGGAGCACTGACTTTTAATCATCCATCCTTCCATGCCTGGTGGTCTGACGATGGGAGATACGCCTGCATCGGCGATGGCTGGTACTGCCTCATGCATTGCCCCGTCTGTAGTCCTCGTGAGCAACCCAAAGAAGATTGAAGAAAAGCCTTCACGTACCATCAATGTCTCCATGCTCGCAATCCACAAGAACCCAATCAACTCCAGTCCTCGCCAGTACTCGAGAAACATTAGCCCCTCGTATCATCTGCCATGCCCCAAAGGACTGCTGCCCCTTGCTCAAGGCAGTCCAAAGTCTGTTTGCAGCCTGCATTTGTGACATTTTGGAATAAGAATGACAATCACAAAATAGCTAAGATGAATGTGAACCTGAGTGTTTCATGCAAGACGTGACTCATGGGGATTTAAGTAAGCACAAGCGGCCGGAGTTAGCATGACTCTCTCCGAGGTGCGGAGCTTAGCAAACTTGAAGACTATCTCGGTTGTTTTTCGCGCCCTATGCAGGTGATAGCGTCACGACCGGCTAGCAGATCGGAAGCCCAGGCCCCTCCGTAGGCAACTATTTCCGGCTATTATAGAATTTGACCTATCGGATGAAATGCGCTTCAATTGCAGAAGAAGTAGTCCAAGCCTCCAAACATCTCTCGGTCTCGGCAAACCTGCTTGGATGCTGACTGCCGTGGTCAGCAAATCCCCATTGGTTGAGTATCAGGTTCCGGATTCTGGCTTACTCCGAACCCTAGCTTACTCCGATATACGCTTACAGTCGCAAGTCAATTCAATGATCAAAGTAGTGCCTACGGAAAGCGAGAATTGTAGTGTGCTATCCTAGAATTCCAATAAGATCTGCACTCCGCGTCGCCATGGTTCTCAAAAGCAACACGTAAGACACAGCCCAGTCGCAACGATAAATTCCCCTACCCACTGATGGCTAGAGGCCATAAACGGACGGCTCGCATACATAACCAGGAATCTTCCCAGGGAATTGACCCAGCTTGGACAGCCCAGAATCATTGGCGACTCTAGCAAAGAGGTTCATTAGTGGCACGAGCAATCTACCAAGACGAAGATAATCTGGCTCGCAGATGAAGGGAGGGTTGAAGACATGATGCGATGTATGTGAGGCGGAGAAAATCACGGCTTCATATCTTTGGTAAGCCAGCATTACACTACACAGCCTAGAATCGGCGACTGACGCTCGTAAAGGCTCTAACTACTGAAGGGGTGAATAGACCATATTGTAGAGGACTCGGCTGACAGGATTCGCCAGAGGCTCTCGGGGCGGGTTAAATTGCAGTGAAACAATGTCTATTTCGCCATTTCATAACCCTCAAAATAGAGGATCATGTCTCTAACTTGATCATGACTTGTGGGATGTACACATCAAAATTGAAGCATCGCTTCACCTCAATCGCACCCGACCTATACACATAGGATGAGCCACCGAGGCCTTCTCCCGGGCATTTATAGGAGAAACAGTTGAACCTAAGAACGAATACAATATTGTTTCTCCTCAAGAAGTCTTTAGTCTACAAGATCGGGGCGTACAAAATAGGTAGTTCAAGCAAGGCATGCCCCGAACGAGTTCAAGAAAGAGATGCTCAGATAATGCAGCCCATCCAATAGCCACTAATAGAGATTCGACGACACCTATAAAGTATTGTCTTTGGAAGAGTAGATATAAGGGCCAGGAAAGTGCACCTAGGGCTGTTGCGACGCTTCGCTCACAAATTGCTACCCAACTAGATGCTTGATGCGGTAAGAGAAGGGTGCTTGGTGGCCTGCGAGCTGCCAGTATTCATGATTTGGATATAGACATTAGCGGGAGACCAACCGCTGTTTATTGTGTGCTCAAAGTATTGGAATGAGTGATATTAAATGGATTGTGAAGCTCTTGTTGAAGGAATAATGTATGGTGAGATAGTGTCGGGTAAGGGAGTTTTGCTCCGGTTGAGATTATTTAGCCGTTGTCAAGGTCAACAGTCTGACGGAAGAATTGCTTACGCCAAACTTTCTTTCTAATATTAGTTAGTCTGGCTTTCAACTCAGAGTTTGGATGGTGGCTTGGCGTCTTCATCATCACGACTGCCTGCGTGTATGTTGTCATACCTGTCACCATCTAATGGTCCTTCTATGGGAATATTGGAAATTTCCAAGGACCTTCAATTAACAAATCTCAAATCCGGATGGATCCGAGACTGCTACACCCCGGCCGAGAGATCCAGGGACTTGGTGCCCAACCCCAGGATCGCCTTGTGTTCTGGACCATCGATAAGACTATTCTGGAAACGTTTTAGACGAGAAAGACCCTCTTACGACGGGTGTCGGACGGTGTAATTTTAAACCCAAGTGCCGAGAACAGGGGGGTGACGCAATTGGGCTCAATTTCACGGGCGCCCGCGGAAAACGGTGATGACACTATTTTTCTGGTGACGGGTCTCTCTGCCCTACGACCTAACACCTTTCAACACCACAAGGATATGCACCGGCAGACACAATGTCGAGCTCCTCAGAGCTGCAGCGAGACCGAGAGGTTCAGGGCTATCTTCAGAGCTGGCAGGTAGCTCAGGGCTCGTCTCTCAAGGTCGCCCGCAACCTCGACAACATCGTGGCCTCTCACCTCCCGCCGGGCGAGTTGACGGGCCACAATCCTCAGGCCTCGTCCGACAAGGCACTCAGCGCATTCGCTCAGCTTGCTGTTCTGCGACTGAATGCGCAGAACGCTCTAATATCGCTTATCGATGCCTCTACGCAGACTGTCCTCGCAGAGGCGACGCGAAACCTGCGCCTTGGGGATCTGGATGGAGGCGCGAAGAATGACTTGTTTCGTACGTAGAGTTTCCCCAGGACGGACTGGCAGTTGCTTTTTGAGCGCTGCGAGCGATTCCGGCCGTTCCGCCTCATAGCAAGACCCTGCAGCTACCAGTAGATCAATATGCTGACGGAATCTAATCAGTCGGAACCTCCATCTTGTCGCGCGGCATGGGACCCTGTGAACATGCTCTAACGGAGACCTGTACCGCCCGCGACCCCGACGGCGAGACGTACACGACTGCCGGCATGATCGTTCCCGATTGTCGCCTCGATCCCCGCTTCCAATCGCGACCGTTTGTACAAGCCGATGGTGGACTACGATTCTACGCCGGAGTACCGATATTCTCGAGAAAAGGACACAAAATTGGCACATACGCCGTGTGCAGTGACGAACCTCGCGATGGACTCTCGATCGATGATCTCCAATTTATACAGAATGTTGCTCAAGCTGTCATGGAGCACTTGGAATGGGCGCGCGACCGTGTTGATCGGTTCAAGGGAGAGCGAATCGTGCGTGGATTGGCCTGTTTTATCGAAGGCTGCTCTGGCGATGACCCAACCTGCGCAAAGAACGATCAAGCAACAGGTCCCCCTGTGGTTCGGCCTCCAGCTATAAACATCACGTCGCCGAGACGGCCACTGCTGAGGAGGATTTCTTCTACTAAACTCGATGCCACGGGTCCTCGGCCAGCCTCACCTGGTGGCCAGCAAAAGCAGGACCGGCTTACAAGAATGTTTTTCAGGGCTGCAGACACGCTAAGGAGCTCGACGCTAGCTGATGGTGTTGTTATCTTTGGCGCGACAGCTTCCAATGTCAGGCAGAGGTGTCGCGCTGGCAAACCGAATGGCCTTTTGTCCGACGAAGATGATCAATCCCCCCATATCACTTCTGGCTCTGACGGGTTTGGAATTGATAGCTCTGATTCCGATGCATCGCCAGCTGCCAGGCCGTGCAAGATACTCTCGTACTCACTCGCAGACGAGAAAGTGCACGCTGAGATTGAGAAGGGCCCGGCTCTGTCACTTGGTACCCTGGAAAAGTACTTTTCCCTATTCCCCAAGGGAAAGACTTTCTCTTTTACCGACGAGGGCCTTGGGATTTCTTCAGACGATGATAGCGCAAGTGACCGAGAGCCGACAGCTGGCTCTGAAAACCCAGGCGAAAGAGGAAAACGACGACGCGGAGCAAAGATGGACCACAAAGAGCTTCTCAAGAAGATCCCCGGAGCTAAATCCGTCGTTTTCTTGCCTCTTTTTGACCACGTTGAAGACAAACTCGCCGGAGGCTGTTTTCTGTGGACTTCAATTACTGGACAGATGATGAATCTCGACCAGGATCTCTCGTACCTTCGTGCGTTTGGCAACAGTGTTATGAGCGAGGTTGGAAGAATCAACACTCAGAAGAATGAAGCTGCAAAGACGACTTTTATTGCAAGCATGAGTCACGAACTACGAAGTCCACTCCACGGAATTCTGGGTGCTGCTGAATTCCTGAAAGACACCATCACGGATTCTTACCAAGCTGGTCTCGTCAACTCTGTTTTGACGTGCGGCAAGACTCTGCTCGATACGCTGAATCACGTTTTGGATTACAGCAAGATCAACACCCTTGGTCGCTCACAGATGAGAAGAGGCGGAAAGCACAGCAGACTCATCAGCCTTTCCTCCGGTTCACTGGAGAGCTTGAACATGTCCGCCGCTGTGGATCTCTCTGTTCTTGTCGAAGAAGTGGTGAATGCCATTTCGACTGGGCACACCTTCAAGAGACTTCCAGGGATTTACTCCCCCAGCGCAGAGGAACCCACGCTTGCCGATTCCCAGACTCTCAAACATATTCAGCCTTCAGACAACGGCAGCCCGGTTTCCGTCTTGTTGGATATTTGTCCACGGACGTCTTGGATGGTCAGTACACAACCAGGTGCTCTCCGAAGAGTCATCATGAATCTGTTTGGCAATGCCCTGAAGTACACATCCTCCGGATTCGTTCTCGTCTCACTTCGGGGCCAAGAGACGTCAGACAAATCCAAAATCGACGTCGTGATAAAGGTGACTGATACCGGCAAGGGCATGTCAGAAGAATTCCAACAAAACCGCCTTTTCGTCCCGTTCAGTCAAGAAGACTCGTTCCAGCCTGGCACTGGACTTGGGTTGAGTATTGTCAAACAAATCGTCGACTCACTCAAGGGAACTCTCGAAGTGAAATCCCAACAACACAAGGGCACCGAAGTTGATGTTTGTCTTCGACTCGCGCCAGCTCCTCCAAATTCATCACGAAACCAGGAGGAGACGGCGCGTAGCATCGTTGACAAAATGAGAGGACGACGACTGGTTCTCTTGGGAAGCGGTGAACGCAACTTGTCCCCGTCCATGGCGTTACAAATCCGAATGCGAAACGAGACTCTTATCGAGACTTGCACCAACTGGTTCGAAATGGAAGTCGTCAAAGAAGAAGACGGCGATGTCTCGAATGCCGACATTTATCTGTACTGCGAACCGCCGTCTATTCAATCCTTGAAAGATCGCTTCGAGAGTCAACGTGATATTCCAACGCGGAGTAGAAAGACTCCCATTGCTATTATCTGTGCAGGGGAAGAGGAGGCAGCGCAAATAGCGCGGACACAAACCAAGGCTTTGTCTGAACTGTCCAAAATCATCGAAATTGTCCCACAACCGTAAGTCACCTCTGTAAATGACTGAAGCTGTAACTTACATGTGTTTAGATGTGGTCCACGCAAGTTGGCTCAAGTCTTCAAGCGCTGCCTGCAAAGAATCGAGGAGATTGCTGAGAGTGAGAGTGCACAAGACAGTCTCTCTTCACCACCTCAAGAACCACCCGTGAATGAGGCCAAAGTAGAAATAGTGGAAGCATTACTAGCGGAATCAACCGCAGACGACGAAGGAGACCTTACTCCAGTACCTTCAGAAACCACCTTGCCATTGCCCTCTCCGATGCCTCTAGATCCAGAAACACCTCTGTTGGCAGGAGACGGTGGTCAACTGGAGCAACCTGACGAGAAACAAGAGACAGAGTGTAATTCAACCCACGTCCTACTCGTCGACGACAACAAGATCAACCTCCAACTCCTAGTAATGTTTATGAAGAAATGCAAATTCACCTACGAAGAAGCAGAAAACGGCCAAGAAGCACTCGACAAGTTCACGTCCCGAAACCTAACCACAAAGAAACGCTTCGACTACATCCTAATGGACATTAGCATGCCTGTGATGAACGGTATAGAGGCTACAAAGAGGATAAGGCAGGTTGAACGCGAGAATCAGATACAGCCGACTACGGTTCTTGCGCTGACTGGGTTGGCTAGTGCTGATGCTAGGAGGGATGTTTTGTCGGCTGGTGTTGATGTCTTTTTGCCTAAGCCGGTTAGGTTTGCTGAGTTGAAGAAGTTGCTTACGGATGGGTAGGAAAATTTGGGGTTGGGGGTTGGGTTTTAATGTATAGATATTGGAGTTGGATATTGGTATAGATATCGGTTGGCGTAGTTGGGTTTGAATGTCTTTTTTGTCTTGTGCTTAGGCTTCTTGTCATGAATAGATGCTCTCCAACTCACATTAGTTCTGTCCAGCCTACACTGGCCGACTCATTCCCAGACCCTCGATACCAGACACACCTTTGAAAATGTTGCTGGATTTCCCATGATGGTATGCCATAGGTCATTGGTCGGAGAGCTGGCATAAGCGTGTTCACACTGCAGCTTCGAAGGGGGTGGTCAGCATGACTTTCTTTACGTTTGCATATTCCTTTAGGATTGTTCTCCCCTCCAGTCTGATGGCTGTCTTTGCTGACAACAAACTCACGGAGGTTTTCCCTTTCAGCATTGAAAGTCTCCGATCTTGGGGTAAGCAGATCCGGGGTTCCCGCAGTAGAATGTCAAGATGCAAGAGTATCACGTAAGATCAAGTGGTTATGCAGGTCTGGACTGGCCACAACCATTGGCTACCTAATCCCAATGACTGCCACTACCTATTGAAGCATCGATTTAGGTTGCAAGATATGAGTTGTCTGGACTCCGACGTAGCGCTATTGCATCTTGGCATACCCAGCGTTGCGAATATCATCTGTCCACGTCGCTGAGGTTGGCGCAGTGCTGCTGACTCCATGGCTGAGGCGGTCGTATCATATGACACTGTAGCTGACTGTAAGCACAATGGCTATAATGTGATTCCAAGTTTTTCATGGCGCTTGTTTTGAATAGGTTAGAAGGATGGCTTGCATGTTGTTGGGTGTGCTGAAGTCGTATGCCACGGCAGAGTTGTCAGGAAAGTGAACCGAGTAGGGACCAGCATTGAAGATGGATAATGGTATTGGCATTAGTTAGTAGATAGACGGATTCATGGTATCAGTAGAATGGAAATCCGCGTATTATTCCTACATTTGAACCTAGTTGAGACTGGTGGTGACTCAGACGGGATGAGCCGTCAGGCGGCGATTCCGATATTTCCGACCCGGAACGACATCAACACTTTGACCTCGTTTGAAATCAAGAACCCCGCTCAAACCAACCCCTCTTTCTTCCAAGTCTCGGAGATAAGCACTATATTATTTCCTCTGTTATCATGCGTACAAGATACAGCGATGTTTGTGGGTATGAGCCTCCTTGGACATGGATATCATTGTGGATTGAGGTAGCTAGTTCCTTCGTGAGCTTTGACGGTAAGCTGACATTGGGAACGTGTCTGCTTTTTGCGCATTAATATGGATATGGTTAACGCCATAATACTACCAAGGGATTGAACTAAGATGGTGTAGGAACGGGGGTTCCGACTCATGTTTGAACGTTTCCGGTCAACTTCCGAGTTGAAATGTATAAACACACGACAGACCCCTTCATTAGAATACACAATTTTGATACCCATCTCATCTATTTCACTTTTACTCACTCTAAATATGGCTGAAACTACCATCGTCGGCGCCGGTGGCCGGAAGATCACCCGTACGCTCACACCAACACTTAACTTGTGTATAATAGCTGACCCTTGATAGTCCCTACCGGCTTGTTCATTGATAACAAGTTTTCTCCTGCCGCCGATAACAAAACAGTCGCCATCGAAAACCCATCCACCGGTGACACCATCGCCAACCTCTCAGCAGCCCAAGCCGCAGATGTTGACCGTGCAGTGGCCTCTTCCAAGGCCGCCTTCAAGAACACATGGCGCTCTACTGGTCCGGCGAAGCGCAGAGCCCTTCTTAACAAGCTGGGTGATCTCATTGAGCAGAATGCCGAAGACTTTGCGTCAATTGAGGCTGTTGATGCTGGTATGCTGTATACCATGTCCATGGGATTGAGTGTTACGCAGGCTGTTGAGTGTTGTCGGTATTATGCTGGGTGGACTGATAAGCTTGATGGTCAGTCGATTGAGAATGATCAGACGCTATCGTATACGCGTCGTGAGCCTATTGGAGTCTGCGCCGCTATTGTGCCGTGGAACTCTCCTCTGTAAGCTACCCCAGTTGGCACATCGTGGTTGGAAGCTAACCATGCCAGAATGATCACCTTTTGGAAGCTTGGCCCAGCCATCGCGGCCGGAAACACCCTCATCATCAAGACCCCAGAGCTCGCCCCGTTATACGGACAAAAGCTTGCACAGCTCATCGTCGAGGCTGGTTTCCCTCCCGGCGTCATCAACATCCTCTGCGGTGTCGGAAGCGTCGCCGGCCAGGCACTAGCTGACCACACCGACGTGAGAAAGATCTCATTCACAGGCAGCGAAGGCGTAGGACGAGGAATCCTCGCCAGCGCAGCGCGTTCAAACCTCAAGAGAGTCAGTCTTGAATTGGGCGGAAAGGGTCCTGCGATCATTTTCAAAGATGCAGACTTTGAGAATGCTCTCTTGTGGGCTGGAGCTGGAATCACTCTTCATAACGGACAGATTTGTGTCGCTGGAAGTCGAATTTACGTCCAAGAGGAGATTTACGACAAGTTTATCGCCGAGTTCTCAAAGAGGACTAAGGATGCTGTTGCTGGTGATCCGCTGCTTGCGGAGACGGTTAAGGGACCTGTCATTAGCGAGGCGCAGAAGAACCGGATCTTGGGATTCATCACCAAGGCTAAAGAGGAGGGAACGAAAATCCTTCACGGTGGCGATGAGAAATTGTCGGAAAAGGGGCATTATGTTCCCAATACGGCGTTTGTTGATGTCTCACCCGACGCCACCATCATCAAGCAAGAGGTATTTGGCCCAGTAGCAAGCATCGCCAAGTTCAAGACGGAAGAGGAAGTTATTGCCCTTGCCAACGGCACAGATTATGGGCTCGCGGCGTCCATTTTTACAAATGACATTGCTAGGGCTGTTCGCGTTTCAGAGCAGGTCGAGGTCGGTATCGTCACCATTAACACCTGGGGAAGCATTCATGCGAATACTCCATTTGGCGGTATCAAGCAGAGCGGGTTCGGTAGGGAGATGGGACAGGATGCCTTGAATGATTGGACGCAGGTGAAATGTGTCAAGTTGAGTGTACCAAAGCTTTAAATTCCAGATATTATAGAGTCCATTCATTATTGAAGATTTGAGTCAAGTGGTTGTGTCTGCCGAGTCGGAATCATTCCGAAGTGTGTGTTTTTGGTGGGTAACAAGTGCCACGGGCGGGCGCGCGCCGCAGGGCGCACGCGGTCGTAGAAAAACTTAATATACTAAAACGCCTGGCCCTAGCTAAGATCCTAACTTTATAATCTAAGTATTAATAAACCAAAGGATAAAAAAAAAAGAAATAATAGTATTGTTATTTCTAATACTATTAAAGTATTTTTGATAATTTTCTAATTATTTTATCTTAAAATCTAGTTATTTTGCCCTAATAACTATTCAAGGTTGGTTTTTAGTATCTCAAGTTTTTCTACGACTACGTAGGGCGATCGCATCTGCGACGTTGTCAATAAGAATTCGACTATAAAGATTAAAGATCTGCTTAAAGAGGTTAATCATACTTATTAGGAAGCGATCTATGCAGCATCTTTTGCGTGAGATGGATTTAAAACGTTATATTATCAAGTGATTATGGTCGAGCGCCTATTAGAACGTGACATAGGCATTACGAATTATTTAACATTATTGAGAATTTCCTCTTCTTTTCGGTAAGTTATATTCTGTTTCTTCACGAAGTAATTGGTCAAGCTCATCCCTTCATTCAGACATTCTTCCATACGACTACGGTAGTATTATGAGACGAAGCTCAAGTGATACCTTCTTCTTTGACTAGATACATCTAACAATATTCACAGTTGTGACATCATTATGATGCATTCCCCCGCTCAAACTATAAAAGTGATGCCCCGAAGAAAGATGGAACATGATATGATACCTATTTGCCGAGCCATCCCCCTCCCTCCGAACCCCGCATGCCTTATATTTGGAGGGGTATCTCTGCGATCAGAAGCAATCCCAGGATAATCCCCACTTCCACCAGCCAGATCCCAACACAACACCCTTCTTTGCATACTATCAACCATCGCTTCAAAGCGAATTCGTCAATATGCGGCTCATGATACCCCAAAGAGCACTCACGGCATGCTTCATCCGTATGCCTAGAGGAAAAGTCAACTCTCTTCAAGTCAGAATGATGGCATCCGCAGAGCCAGCGTCTGGAAAACCAGCAACCCCGAACAAGTCAGCCTCACAGAAGCATAATCCACAGCCGACCGAATCCGAGGCAGATGTTGCTGCGGATCGATCGCGCAATGATCCCATTCACCGGCAGAACCCTACCGAGAGCCAGGAGGATGTCGTCGCGGATCGCTCGCCTGATAACCCACTGTCGAAAGCTTTCACGTCTAATGTTGGTGGCAAGGTGGTTGGGAGTGAATCATCGCGACTTGGAAAATAGGCCTACGGTTTATCTGTTTAGTAGCAGGGAGACTGTGAGCAGCAATAACATCAACTGGAATACTCATCTGACCCTGCTTGCAAGTCATTCCTTACCGTTTGATATACGAGCAGTGCATGCGCTATCTTGCGGGAATTGCATAAGCAACCTGGTAGGACGGGTTCCTCATGATTTGGTTGGGGGATTATGGCCGAGGCTTTGCTCACCATGGCGATGGGTAACCTGCTCGTGGCCGGGACGTCTCTTGACCCCTGAAAAAGGAGAGCAAAAGCATTGAATGGCATTGTAACTTACTTAGCCATTACTGTCAGCAAGCTCAGTAACAATGAAGAATTTATTACCTTCCCAAAGCCCTACAAAATACTTGATCTAAACCAGTTGCCTCACTTTCACAATCTTCCCTCTCAAAGAATCCATCAATCCTTGTCGTCTCTTTGCGCATTCCAGCACCGATTCATCCCGCGATTGCTTCCAATACCACTCAACTTCAACCTCAGCCAACACGGTCCCAGCCCAATTCTCAACACAACAACCCTCATCCCACGGGCCAGATGCGAGTTTCAGCTGCTCTGTGTATCTACTCACAAGCAACCACTCCCTAGCAACGGAGCTCAGCTCGGCCATGTCAAACCACGCCCGGTCTGACAGATGATCATAGTCCACCCCTGCACCATGACGAACAAGTAACCTCGCAGCGTCAATCTCCGAGTTTGCTAATGCGGCAATAAGAGGTTCTCCATGCTCGTGGCACTCATGATCAGCCTTTGCTCCAAGGTCAAGGAAGTTCCGCAATGCTTCGACTATCCCCCAACGGGCAGCCTGGCAGAAGAGGCTGTGTTTGCCAGGCTTTGAGAGATCTGCAAGACAGAGTAGATCCTGGTGGCCCACGAAATGACGGACCAGTCGTAGATTCTTCGAGATTGATAATAGTCTACTTCGTGGTGAGGTAACGCCATGTAAGATTCGTTTGTGTGGCCACAAGAATCGGCGACCTTGGAAAATTCCTGGACTTCGCCTCAAGATGTGTCGCAAGTAGGCCGCTGATTTGCTGGCCAGCATGTCGTGAGCAGCGGACAGGCCATCGTCGTTTGCCTGAAAGGGGTCAAGTCCACGGTCAAGCAACTTCCCAAGGATCCGAACGTCAGGAATTTCGCCAGAATTGCCCTCATCTCTAGTTAAAGCACGGAGGATATTGTCGCCGCAATAGTCTACCGTGTTTGGGATAGCTTCAGCCTGCGTCAATAGTGGAACCATCTGCCATGATTTCAGCATGCACGCGATGTGAAGAAGGGTCTGGAACCATAGATTCCGTTGATTGAGGCGCGCGCCACGAGCGATCAGAAAACCAGCGACCTCTCCTGCTCTTTTTGCAACGGCGATGTGTAATGGGGTGACATTTTCTTCATCCAGCACGTCGATATCCGCCTTGTTGTCCAATAGAACCTTAGCGGCATCCAGGTCATTGAAAGCTGCTGCGAGATGGAGTGGTGTGCTGCCATAGTCATCTGCTAGTCGCTCGTGTATGAGACTAGCTAGTATGCTGTGGTATCTCAAAGTATTAGCTCGCTGAGACAATACATGCGTGTTGAGGTACTGGACTCAGTGGAAGTACTTACGTTAACTGGCCCTTGATTCGAAGCGTATTCACTAGTGCCACAAGTCCCTCTGAGTTCCTGGATTCGATGGCAATGACGAGGGGATTGCGCGCACTTGCGAAATCTCCTGCCTCATCCACGAATTTTGATACAAGAGCGGGTAAGAGAGCATTGAACATCGGGCGAGCCAGGGCCGCGTGCAGAGCTGTGGAGAATGAATCTGTCGAGTGATCCCAGCAAGGTGTCGAGACCTTTGATCCATTATCTAGAAGCCATTGAACAACCTCGACACCTTTCTCTTCAAGGATAGCAAACATTAGAGGCATCATTTTCGACTGTATCTCAACATCAAGAGGGCATCCCAAGGCGTGGATTCTTTGACAAGCATCGATATCCTGGCGGTTGATAGCCATCCGTAGAGCGTCGACCATTTTTCGAAGCCCCCTGAGATTGCCTGTGGTTGCCTCGGTCGAGCAACCAGAGTCTGCCCCCAAAGCACTGATTATGGCCGAGTTACCCGTATCATAAGCATAGATGATCGGAAGACACCCGTCGGAACAAGGTTGCTGCTTTGCGCCGAGTTTGATCAAGGCCTTGACAGCATCCAAATGCTGCCCTCGCACCGCCAGGTGTAACGGGGTCTCACCAGAGGCAGAGCTGCTGTTGATATCTGCCCCATGGCTCTCCAGTAGCTCAAGGACTGAGACATGGCCGAAACGGGCTGCGTGGTGTACAGGAGTTTCCTGCCGATCGTCTCGAGCCTCCAGATCTGTCAGAAGGCCTCGGTCAAGATATAGCTCCAGGCACTCCACCCGGTCCCAAGCAGCGGCGAGGTGAAGGGCATTGATACCAGAAACAACTCCATCATCAGTTGCAACTGTACAGGTGCGATCCCATCGCGGTACAAGTCCTTTCGCAGTTGTATGTTCCGCCATCTTGGATAATAAGGACAGGTGGTCCCCAGTCGTCGCTGCCAGCGGACCGTCATGAAACCCTGGAACAGACGACCATATATCGGCTCCAGCTTCTATCAAAGTCTCCGCTGTGTCGATAGAGTGCTGTAAGATGTGGTATACCAGTGGCGACCACAGTAAGAGAGGTGAGTCGGGGCCAGCGCCAACCTCCAAGAGACGTTGGAGTTTCTTCACAGAGCCACCATCGAGCCAAGAGCCAACGCCTGCCGTAAGATGGAGCGGGCCATATCCATTAAAGACCGGATTCACTTGACTGAAGTGACCCGTGTTTGTATGTTCCAGGAGAAGATCGAAAATCTCAATGTTCTCGGGGGTATTTGGCAGGCAGGCCAACTCGAAGGGGGACAGTCCAGCTACCCTTGAATGACAATCCACACCTATTTCGAGAAGCAGTCCTACCATATACAAGTCTTCGTGAATGATGGCTTCGGACAGGAGTTGGGTCAAGCTGGGATCAACCACGACGTTGGCCTGGAACTTGGTGTCCTTTGTGAGTCGCGCTGTGGTTTCTGAGATCCATTTCCAACCGTTAAAAGTTGCGAAGTAATCTGTGATTTCTCCCTCTTTTGCGTTTTCCATCCAATATTCCCGCTTTAAAGAGCCTCTTTCAACCAAGTCAGAAATGAATGGCAACAATGCAGAGGTGTGGTTTTCTTCCTCGTACAGTTCGGAGACTCCGCCATCTAGCAAGTCTGCGACAAGTTTTCCGACCCACGCTTTCTCTGGGTAATCCTCTATAGCCTGTGGAACAACTTCCAAACATAGAAAGGACCACGCAGGGCTGGCTTGATGGGGCTCTGAGAAGACGCCGACTGGTAGTAGGCTGATGAGCAGATTGTAACACTTGTCCACCGACGAGTCCTCCTCATCCAGTAAGGATAAGCACATTAGCTCAAAAGGGGTTCTCATATCCTCTTTCCGTCTCTCAGCAAGAGAAAATAGGCTCCCGAGCTGTTGGATACACTGCAAATCGGAAGATGGGTTGAGATGATGCAACGGGTTTCCTGCCTTCTCATCGGGAGCATCTTTTTCCACGCCAACATCAAGCAGCTTCTGGATGATTGAAGAGCACCCGAGCGCTGCTGCTGCACGGAATATAGGGTTATCGCACACCCAGTGATTTTTCGTGTCGCAGTATTCAAGGAGGAGCAATGCGGCGTCTCTGCTTCCATAGAACAATGCTTGGCCCATCGGGGTATTGCCTTTGGCGGAGACCATACGCAATGCTGAGTCTCTTTCATCCTGTTCCACCAGAACCTTGAGGATTCTAACGGAATTCTTCATGGCGCTCAAATGCCAGATGGTATTGCCGTCGTTGTCAAGTGATATTGTGCTTCCGCCGCACCGGATCAAGGCACAAAGCATGTCCTCGTCTCCGTCGTCCCAACACAAGTGCATCGGTGGACGGCCTTCCTCATCAGGTATATTCGGATCACTCCCCGAGGCCAATAACATGTTGAGGGCATCCAAGGAGCTCTCACGAATAGCTATGCGCAGAGGCGTAAAACTCGGATTGGCAGGGTCGAGTCCTGTGGAGTTTACCAATTCAGATCGGCCGTTGGAGAGGAGTTTTTCCAGGATCGTGACGTTATTTTCCACAATAGCGGAGTACACGAAGCTCCGCAGGTGTTCATCCTTCGTATTCTCCTCGAGGTATGGTTCCACAGCCTGCTCCAGAATGTTCAACTTCATTGCACTGGCAAACTCGAGAGTCAAGCCGTACAATCGTGACTCTGGCGAACTTGTTCTTTCTGGAGTCCTAAGTGCGTCAAGAAGCTTCGTGAAAGCTTGACCATCGTGATATTCCTTCTTGAATTCCTCTGGGCCGTACCTAGTCCTGGCGGACTGATAATATCCAGCAATGGATCGTAGATCCTCTTCTTCCACGGCAACTCCATTATTGATGAGGTCAACTATGATCTCAAAATCGTGACCATACCGTGAGCTAAAGACGGCAAGGGACAGAAGCGTTGAGCTTTTGAATGGCGTATTGAGCAACATGTTTGTCTTTGAACCAGCTTGTAGGAGTAATCGCGTTGTCTTTTGCCGTGCCGTTGGCTGCATTCCACTTTGCAGTTCAAAGTGGCTGCCTGGGTGCAACCCCATATTGGAAATATCCACATCCGCAAAGACGGACAAACCCCCAAGCGCACAATGAAGAGGTGTTCCAAACCTGCTCCTCAGATTCGGTTTAGCGCCGTTTTCCAACAAGTACTGACAGACAGGGGTCAATCCAAGAGCAGCTGCCAGATGCAGTGGGGTAAAGTCAGGTCTGAGAACAGCAGAAATGACCTTGACGCCTGTATCGTCGTTTCTTCCAAAGTCAGACCTCTTCTGGAACCCGAATCTCATCCCGTATTTGCCTCCAATAAACATACAATGCCTGATAAGCTCTACCGCCCATGCGTAGAATTGGGGTATCTTGTTGATGTCAAAAAGTTTGTAGAGCTGCGTTGCAACTAAGCTTTCGTCTGTCTCAAGAAGGGCTGCAGCCGGCCAGTACATCGACGCGTGTTCATAAAAGCAATGTTGCTCTGTTCTTTCAAGAACACTTGAAATTCCCCTTTTGCTTGCTTCCAGAGGTTCCTCGAAATCCCGAAGAGTCAGATATCTCAAGGAGAGGCGTAAGTAGAGATTGCTTGACTTTGCTTCCGACACACTGTAAAGACCCAAAGTCGGATGTGTCTGGCAGTCGTTCTGAAGATACTCCTGAACTGTGTAATGCGCAAACTCAATATCTTGGCCTTCTCTGGCCGTTCGCAAGAGGGATCCACACCATCGAAGGATGTCTTGCTCGTCCACAATCGCGTCATCATCGAGCGTGTCTGAATCTTCCGAAATAGAAATAGCCTCGCATAGCTCTCGAACGCTGAGACGTTCGGCCGGGAAGCCGTGGAATACAAGGAGGAGAGTTCGTTGCACAAGTTGCTTGGTCTCTTCGTCGTAGTCGTTGTCCATTTTCAACAAGATGCGCTCATAGGCGGCCGGCAATGTTGGCGGCAACTTGTTCAGAGCCTTTCGGCGGGCTCGGTCATGAGGAAGATCACACAGGTGATCTAATTGACAAGTCACCCATCGGAACCTTTGCTTAAGTGTGAATAATGAGTTTTCGAGTAAATTTGATGGACTTGTCACTTACATCCCCCTTGCCCCTTCTACCAGCTTCGCCAGGATCTCATCCTTGAGAGCCATGTCCCGAAGTCGTAATTTCTTCTTCCTGATGCGCTGCTCAAGCTCGGTAGCTACATAGAGCTGCACATCCTCAGTATGGGCTTCTATCTCAATCCAATGAAACTGAGGCATAGTTTGCTGTCGAATGATGAACTCATCTCGGCTAAGGAGGAATAGGTGGATATTGTGGTTCGCGTCGGCTAGAGAGAGAGATACAAGATCATTCACGGTCGATTCGACCTCGTCGCCACATTCGTCGAGGCCGTCAACGATGAGGTAAGCCTGTGTAAAGATTTTGCACATGGTGTAGAGGGTTTGGACAAGTCCCGGAGTAGTTGGTAGCCCGCGAATCTGGTTTGATTGCAACTCGTCGTGATACGCTTCGAGAATGCCATACGCTGTCTCGTCTTGCAAGGCAAGCTGGGAGCATAGAGAGGAGAGGATGTTGTTGGCCGTGAATGTGAGAGTGTCTCTATATGTGCAGAAGAAATAGCCAACAGCAGTACCTGACTTAGTCTGAGTGCGCTGCAGGCATTCGTCAACGACGGCACCTGCGATGACCGACTTGCCTGCTCCAGGAATACCACTGCACCATATTCTCGCCTTTGGAGTAGAATACCAGTCCTCGAAATCGCTGCTCTCTGTAAGCCAGAGACCCGTCATAGGATGCCGCAGAGTTCTGTTCTTCTCAAGCTCTAATCGAGCATCGACCTTGTTGAAGGCCCGGAGAACCTCTCGCCTCTTCCTGTCCAAGGAGATCTTGGTCTCGATATCGAGGATCTTTTTCACATTGTGTTGAAGATCCTTGATGCTTTCGCCGGTAGCCTTTTGCTGAGATAGACAGAGGTTCAATTTGCTGATCGAATCCGCTGCCAGAGCGATGTTGATGGTTTGCTTGTGACGGCTCACCGAGGCCAAGATTTCCTTGGTTTCACTAGAGGAGAAGGGCCATTTCAGGCGGCTCTGCAGCTTCTGCCTGCTGGATTGTGTTTCGAGGACAGGTAGCTTTTCCTCGAGTTGCCTCAAAAGCTGGCGGCATTCGTGCAGATGGTATGGCTTGGGCGGATTGGCGTTTTGCGGATCAGGGTCTGTTTCCAGACTGAAAGCGACGAGGGACAGGTTGTGTAGGACACAAGAGAGGTCCTTGACTTCGTTCAACAAATCTTGGACCTCTTTAGGCGCCCCTTTGACTTGCTTGGCATACCTCGAGGTGGCTCGAAATACAAGGTCGGCGAGGGTTACCAATCCTGCAATGCTAGCAGAGACTGACAAAGGATCCATAGCGCGATGGTGAGTAAGAGCAGAATGAGGGGGCGAGAAATGCGGGATTGGCTTGAAATATTGATTGAATCCCAAAACAAGGCTGTCGGGTTAGGGAATTCCCAATGCCTGCAAGTCAGCTTCGCCACTGCAGTCTGCAGAGATTACGCGCCAGCAGAGCGAATCATTTCTCAGCCTTTACCACCACAATGCACCAAATGTGTCGGCGTACTGGACGAGGCAGACAACTGTGCTGTTGTTGGCGGCTAGGGGTTGAAAAGAGTGACTTGGTTGGTTGTGATGATGATGAAGGAGGGGGGGTTGTACAGTGCCAAATGCCGCCTCAAAATACCCTATGCACTGTGGGACACTCCTGCCCTCAACATGGCCGACCGGTCAAGCGCACAGCCCGAGCTCCGCCGCTGAGTGATGGCTGAGCAGTGGCTCAGCTTCGAGCAGCAGGAGCTCGGGTCTAGAAACGGAAATGTATTTTGGTGCGCTTGAGTTCCGTCTCTGACTCCGTTGGCGTTCGGCCTCAACCTGGGCTCATTGGTATATGAGATGCTGAGAGGTCCCCATCAACTCGATCTTGCATGTCGGTTATCCCGGCTTTAACTACCTATAATAAAGAACACATTTCCAACACATCATAGCATCATATCACAATGCTAACACATTGGCCTCCGCATCAACTCGATCGTGGGGGTAGCCTTCCGCACTGGGATATTCATCCATCGTGAAGCCGAATGGTTCCTTTCTCGTTTTATTCTCAAACTGGTTGCTGTTTCTACTGCCTAGGTGATAAAGCCTCCAAAATCTGTCCGGCACAATCTCCAAATCCAACAAGTTCATCCTCAGTCGTACCCGACCACCCTCGAATAATGACAGTATCACCATCCTCTAGGAACTTGCGTTCTTCGCCATCTGTTCCAATCCGAAGAGGTGCCTTGCCTCCACGGGTCTGCTCAAGGAAGCTGCCCTGTGTGCCATCTTCAGTGCCAGATATGGTACCCGAAGCGAGGAAGTCGCCAGGTCGTAGGTTGCATCCTGTGATGGTGTGGTGTGCAATCATTTGAGGCCAGGACCAGAGGAGGTTTGTTGATGATGTTCGAGTGATGACTGCTTCGGCGCCTTTTGGTGCTGTTTATTCGGTTAGACAACCATCTTTTTTATGTGGATGTACGACTTACTCTTGAGAGTCACTTCTAGGTGAATATCAACAACATTATCCTCCCGCTTCTCTCGGAGGTATTCCACTAATTCAACATCGTTGGGAAGACCCTTTGCCTTGAAAGGATCTAGCGCGTCTGCAAGGACGACCCAAGGGCTGATCGTGGTTCCTAGGTTCTTTGAGTTGAAGGGCCCAAGTGGTACGTACTCCCAGGCCTGGACATCGCGAGCGCTCCAGTCATTGACGAGAACATAGCCAAAGATGTAGTTCTCTGCCTCGTTGACCGGGATAGGCTCTCCAAGGGTATTTCCTTGACAGATAAACATGCCGAGCTCCAGCTCAATATCTAATCGGGAAGAAGGTCGGAAGACTGGTGTTTTGTCTCCAGGCGCTGCGAGGACTTGGCCCCATGGTCGACGGAGTGGCGTTCCTGAGACCACCACAGAGCTAGCTCTGCCATGATAACCAACGGGGAGATGGTTGTAGTTCGGATTCAAGGCGTTGGCAGCACCTCGAAATAGGACGCCAACGTTAAAGGCATGGTTCCGGCCAGCATAAAAGTCGGTGTAATCGCCGATTGCCATGGGAAGGTGCATCTGAACTTCAGAAAGCGCAATTATAGCACTCTGCCTCAAAGACTCATTGTCCTTGAGGACCTCGGGAAAAGGCGTGTTGGTCTCAAAGACCTGTCTCAGATACTGCCTGACAGATCGATGCACAGGTCTACCGAGCGCTGCGAATGAGTTGAGAGTAGGCTCGCTAAAGACGGAGATTTTATCCTTGGGAAAGTCCTGAAGCTTGTCAAAGCCTCCATTTTGGGCAAAAAGTGAAAGGTCGAGGGCATTATCACCAATGGCGACAGCTGGATGCGGTGATGGGTTGGTCTTGGTGGAGATGATGCCAAAGGGGAGATTGGCGAGGGAGAAGTGTGAGCCCCGGGGGATTGTAAGCCACGACATTTTGAGGCCCTTTCCGAGCATAAATTTCCTAGAAAATGGATATTACAGGGGCGAATCTTGTACATAAATCTATCTCAATTGTCCATCATGAAACCGGCGGAGTTGAGGGTCGGAATCGGCTTTGATCGGGGCATCAAAGGATTCCGCCATTTCCGCCCGAGAATATGCGTCTTCTACCGAACGCAGAATTTCCGCATCAGCATTCAACACCATGTCAGAGGAAACAATCTTGTTGTATTTGTAATGCGAATTTCTAGGTCTCCAAGATGAATCTTTGCTTAAGGTGGTATGAATCAAGTCAAAGGGAAATAGCCAACTGGCTTCATCAGCTTTTTACTCCATCCCCATCATGTCTTTGCCTCATAGTCTAGGCTCCCTGCAACATCCATCCGCTGATTGAGAACCCAGGTCCTTATCCGAAGGCACGTCAATAGCAGGGTTCTGTGTGAAAAAGTCGGAGGGCGTGAGAGAAACCTGAAGAATCTCAACCGGCCTACGTGAATCTTTGTCAGTATCAAGTGTCACAATAACGTCGAACTAAAACTCACATGACGGGCCAATCCTCCACGCGTGGATTGTGCGTGAGACCGAAACAGCTCCAGAGTACAACATCCTCGTTCAAGACATCATCGTTTCGCGCTGCTGCATCAGTGACACCTCCTGTCTCATTCTTCCCCAAGTGGGTATACCGTCCGGCGGCGTAGAGCTCTTCATCCTTGTACTTGGTGACCCAGAGGTGATGTTGTGTAAAGAGGGCCCGCTTCGCCTGCACACTGCGAGGGTCCGCAAGAAGCTTCTGCGTGGCTGGGGTAACCAGCTTGTAGCCTACAGGCCTGCCAGATATCGGGTTGATCTTTTCGGTGTTCTGGACCTTGAAAACGCGATTGTTGAGAGGTTCGACGTCGAAGCCGCCTGACTTAGCGATGGGCGTTTTGCGAACTTCGTAAAGATTACCGTGGGGGTTTATCTTTGGGTCCATGGCGACAGGCAGGCTCTCCTCTTGTACAACTGTATTATTGCTCCCATCAATGGCCGGATCAATACGAACACAGAAAACATGCTGGTGATTCTGAGCCAAAACGCCAGGGTTGACCACGTTTCCCCACGGCGCCGTCTTCCCGAGGTCCAAGTTGACCACCGAGACGATTCCTGTCGCTCGAGCTTCGACGACGATGCCGGCTGCTTGGTCGAGCTTAAAGTTGAAGACGTACTCATAGTTGGCGAGGGTAATAATAAACTGGACGACGAGCTCACGACGACGTGTGACTACGGCTCGGCCGGTGCGCCAGTTGGTGTGCTTCCAGTTGATTCCGTTGTCTTGTTCGTGGAGGCAGATGACGTTCTTTGTTGGTGTTGCGTTGCCTTCGTTGTCGACAAGCACACCATCGAAATACTACTCCAGTTAGCATAGATTTGACTGATAAAACTGTAGTCTAACCTTGATAACGCCAAGACAGTCACAGCCAAGAGTCAAATTGTTGACTGCATTGCCCAGGCCTCCATCGCCAAAATCGAAAGCCTGCTTCCGATGATATGGGGTGCGGGGATCAGCGTATGGGACGGTCTATGAATCACATCAGTGCCCTTGATCCAGACCCTTCACTGCGTTGACATACCATTTCACTGACGGCCAGACGATACAGCACACTTCGACCTTCGTATCGGAGATCGTGAAGCACAGCACCCTCTCGAGGGTTGAACGTGACCCGGAACTGCCACTTTTGCCAGCGCACGAGGTTGTCGTCGACTCTGAAGCTAGGCCCATACGGCTGCACGATGGTAAGAGGCTTGAGATCCTGTCTCGTACCGTTGGGCAAAAGCTCAGGGACGTATTCAGCCGTGTCGCAGTGATCGATGATGCCTCCAAAGTTGGTCCGACCAGTGAGAGGGTCGTCTCCTCCACCGGTGGCAGGCATGTCGATACGGATGATTTCTCCCTTGTTGTAGTTCATGATTGGGATGATCGGTAGCGGGTAAGCGTAGAAGTTGGAATCTGGGTTGCCACTTCTCTTGTCCTGAGCGAAGAGGAGGGCTTGGAAGACGCGCTCATCGTCATCGCCTGGATCTGGGGCACCGTATGGCCAGGGCTCGACGACGACTTCAAAGCCTTCGGGGAGGCGCAAGGCGTCAATCTTCTCTTTGACGGCCGGTGAGGTCTCGACGCACTTGATAACCTTGTCAAACTCCCACCTACAAGGATCGTTAACGGTTCTTTTACTTCCTTGTATAAGAAAAGCTTACATAGCCAGACTGGGCTTGCTCTTAGGATCAATGACTTTTTGGTCAACAATCTCAGCTTTGGCCAGGTCGACAATCGTTTCATGATACTGCGGGATACGTGTGTTGCCAATGACATCGTACCAAGCCTGTGCCAATCTTGGCGGACGTGGCGACTCAGCGGTAAGCTTGCCAGAGTGTTCAAGCTCTAGATAAGCCTCGACATCGACTTTCGGGGGTTCGAGAAGAAAAATGACTCGAAAGTTTAGGATGGTATTTGGATGAGAGCGACGAACCACATCGCGGGCTGTTATGGTTTCGCTGATGCCCAGCTGAGAGAGGGGATGCGGGGTGGACATGGTGGATCACGAAGTTGGGAGGTGATAAGGATTAGAAATGATGGGTGGGGTGAATAGTTCGTTAAATAAGCAAGGCAGATGAACTATTAGTGATTGAGATGGAGAAAAAGAAAGACCCTGTCGTAAAAGTGTCAGCTGAAGGATGGAGGCTTGCATCAATAAGAATGAATAGGAGACCAGTCACACCCATCACAAAGATGTGATATGCATACACGGCACGGAGAGAAACTCCGCAGACGAGACAGCTCGGCGCTAACCTCGGTAAGTAAAATGTGCCGATCCGATCGCCGGTGGTGTTTGGCGAATGCAACCTTGGACAGGTTATAAGGGTAGTTTACCTAGACTTCGATCACAGTGTAGCGTACTACAGGGTTTAATTGAGTCTGTAACAGCGGCTTTTTCATTGATCTTGTGTGCTGTTTTACTTGTCACACGTTCCTCACGTGGCTGAATCAGTACGAGATAGGTAGATCAGACCAAGACGAAATGTCTTGATGATGAAGGCCTGAAGCAATATCAGGCTCTGATTGACTCTCAGAGGCGTTGGGATCATCTAATGTTGGAGCCGTTGAAGAAGTGGCTGGCGTTGTAAAAGGTTCAAGGTACATCTTGAGGTACAACAGAACATGAGGTGGCCCGTGCTGAAGCTGACGTCAAATTCCCCACGAGGGGACAACGCACAACATGGAGCTCAGCTCATCTCATTCATTCTGGTTGCCTCCTAAACACCAACAACGGGAGCTATCTACCCTTGCCCTGTTAAGGTTTCCCCTATCTACACTCTCCCACAAAGCTCTGTTTCCTATCTACAACCGCAACCATGTCTTCTCACGGCGTCCCAGAAGTCCTCATGAAAAAGGTGGACGAGTACGTCGACTCCCTTGGCCCTCAGATCCAGCCCCGCATCACCCAAGAGCTTGAGATATTTCAGCAAAAGACCATCGACAGCCTCGAAGACCAGGTCGTCGACGCCTTTCGCTCGCTCTTTAACAAGGATGGCAAGCGCGGCGAGGGCAACTCGAGGGACCTGGGAGAAGATGCGCCCGACTCGTACGGCGGACAGTCGCTGCCGTTCGCTGATGAGATTGCCAAGCTGACCCGCAGTTTCTCCAAGATCACTGACGAGGCTGGTGATGATCTGAGGGATATTTTTGACATCACTGAGGGTGCCTCTCGTGGTGGTCAGGGCGAGACACGCTCTCGTGGAGGAGGTGACAGCGACTTCTCTTCCGCTAGAGGTTTCCTCTCGACGGCTATCAATGTCGTTCAAGACCGCCTCGATGACAATGGCAGAGGCTCAGGAGGCCCCAAGTTTGAGCTTGATGGCCTCCTTGGCATTCTCAGCGACACCGTGAAGGATGCCGCCCGCAACCCAGAGGAGAAGGCTCGCATGATCAGCCCTGAAATCAAGGAGCACGTCGGCGAGAAGCTTCGAGAGCAGCATGCCCCCATCGCCGAGCAGTTCACCCGTATTGCTCTGGAGCACATCAAGCGCTGGCTGCGCGGAAACACGAGCACACGGGATCTCGGTGATGGTATGAAGGGCGAAATTGAGGACCAGGTCAAGGATCTCGTCAAGGGACTTGGAGGCTTGTTTGGAAGCAAGAAACATTCCAACGAGGGAGCTTCGAGAGGTTTCGGTGATGGAGACCGTGATCGCGATGGCGATGACAGAGAAGGCGGTAGTGGCTTCTCCAAAGTCATCAGCGACAAGCTGAGCACCGGTCTTGCCAGAGTCCACAGAGAAGTCCGTATCGAGTTTCGCAAGATCCTCGGAGGCATCGAGAAGCAACTGTTCGAGCTCCTCCCCGACCAGTTCCAGCGCCCGCTTGAGAAGATCCTCGGAGGTAACCCCTTCGACTCGCAGCTCGACCGAGACGCCCAACCCAACGCGGATCGTGGGTTTGGAGACGACATCAAGTCCAAGCTGGTCAACAAGATCCGTGGCTTGGTTCGCAAGGTGCAGGAGACGCTGCGTGAGAGTATCCTGGGTGTCGTCAACGGAGGACACCGCAAGTTTGAGCGCGAGAGTTGGGTTTTCGTGCAGAAGATGGTTGAGCAAAAGGTGCAGAAGTACCTGCCCAACGTCAAGATCTCTGTGCCCGATGACATTGGTAACGAGGGTGTCAGCGTTGGAGCACCGACGTCGGGTGCACACCTTGGTGGTGCGAACAACCCTGTACCCTCTTCTCAGGGAGGTCGTCCTCCTTCCCATGAGCAACATGGAAGCCAGGGGCATGGATACAATCCCCCACAGCATCAACAGCAACAGCAGGACTACCGACCTGACCATCACCAGCAGTCCCAGGACTACCGACCTCCGCAGCAGGGATACCAGCAACAGGAGTATCGGCCAGACCAGTACCACCAGCAGCAGCAGTATAACCCTCAGCAGTACCAGCAGGGTCAGAATCAAGGCTACCAGAACCAGGACTACCAGAATCAAGGGTACCAGCAGAGCCAGGGTTACAATCAGGGTGGAGGATATGGGCAGAACCCGCAGTACTGAGAGGGCTTGAGGAATGATGGAGGGACGGACAGGGTGAATGGGACTATGGGTGAATGGTATCAAGCTTACTGAAGTCTCAGAGCCGCTATCCAGAAAAGAGACTGATAGGTAGATATGAAAATGATGATGATGATGATTGATGATGCCGACGTAACTGCTGCAATGTTTAATGTGCTGGACATCAGAAGTATCCGACCAATCCAAGGATAACAACACATATTGGTTCCTTCTTCAGTCTAGAACTATTCCACAAAGCATTCCCCTCGAGCTAGTGCCAAATCTAACGCTTGAGCCCTGGCTTAAATCGGATAAATGTAAAATGGGTTCTCCAAGTCAGTCAAATCCAGCATCGCAATCTCGACCTTTTTGCGAATCACATTTCCACTCTCATCCAACTGCTCCACTTCTCCAAACTCGTGAGCCAACCTCTCCTCTTCAGTCAAACTAGCCGCCCAAGCCTTACGCTGAGCATTCCTCTTCTTCAAGATGAACTGGATGATGTATAAGATCACGGGTGTGCCAACCCAGCTGATGACGATCTGGGCGACCCACGCACCGTAGTAACGTGGTGCATCTCGAGGAACCCAAATTTGAGGTGAGATGAGGTTTGCTACACTGTAGCCGAGCATGAACATGACGTTGCGGGTGAGTTTCTTGGTGTAGCCTGCTGCGGAGGAGGTGGCCCAGCCGAGGGCTATGATGTAGGTGTTTCCGTAGGTGTGGCCAGCGAGAAGGAGACAGGCTAGCATGCCCAGCTTCTCATCCCAGTCAATAGCTACCATACCAATGCCGCCGGCGATGGCTGGGATACACCAGACAAGCCCATGAAGGGCGAGGTTTGACGGCCACCACTTGAGAGCCCACGTACCAGCAAGACACACGAGAATACCAAAACCACCACCTGCAGCAGCTACAAGTGTTGAACCCAAGCTCGTCACACCAAGTGCCTTCGTGATGAGGTTCTGCTGTCCATAGGTCAGGTTGTTGGACATCATGAGCGTAAAGGCCTGCAGACAGAACAGCCACGAGACTGGATCTCGAAGCGTCTCTCGGAACTGAGCCTTTTTGAATTGCTTCTGCTCAATGGAGCTCTGACTCGATTCGTGTACCCGCTTGATGGTGTGGACCTTTTCTTCTAGGTTGAGGAACCTTGCGTCGGCTGGGTTGTTTGGGTACCAGAACCAGACCAGGACGGAGAGGAGCACTGAGAGGCCGCCTGTGATGATCATGAACAGCTTCCAGGGGAGCACGCTGCTGTGGGTCCAGAGGAGACCGTATGAGATGAAGGCGGCGCAGACTGGTGCAGCGGCTGCAGTCACCCAAAGGAAGGGCTGGAGGAATGACTGCTCGTGACGGTTGAAGAACATGCCGATGGTCATCTCCATGGCGGGGACAACGACGGATTCACTGGCTCCAAGTGCCAATCGGAGGACGACAAGACCAGCGTACTTTGTGGCTACGCAGTGTAGTAAGACGGTGGCTCCCCACATGAATATGAGACCAGCGACGAACTTGCCTAGGGGCAGACGTTGCATAGCGTAGTGGCCTGGCCATTGTGCAGCGAGATATCCTGAGAGTGATGAGTTGACGTTGTACTGAAGCCTGTGAGGGTATACATACCAACATAAAAAAAGGTACCAAGGTTATTGTACTGGGCCTTATTGATACCAGTCTCCTCAAACAATCCCAAAATAGCAGCATAGCCAAGAGTAGACTTGTCGATCTATCTCGCATTAGCCAAGACCCAATAGTCTCAAACTCAAAATCGCCAACTTACAAAGAGTAACAAGTTGATAGCCGACAGTAACCCCATGACATACCAGTACAACTTGTGTCGCAACTTCTTCTCCTTTTCAGGGGTCAAGGGACCAAACTCGTCGCCATGTTCTTCGACGATCCGGAGGGTCGCGTCGGCAAACTTTTCGGAGACGACGGCTGTTTCGCCGGATTGTTCTTGACTGCTGACCTTTGATAGGTCTTTGGACTCGTCAACACCCATTTTGAGATGTATTCAGGTGAAACTGAAGAATGAAGGTGTTGGATAAAGAGCCTCATCGCTGCGAAATGTCTTGGCTTTTATTACAGATACTCAACATGCCCGTGAGCCCACAATCACACCAGAGTAGCTCCATAGTTTCGCACGCAACAAACGGTTTTACTCGCTTCCTGCGAGTTATTTCCACTCTTTGAACTGCTCTATGTGAGATGGCTCCTCATCGCGACAGCGGGTGGACCTCTTGCGTGATCGGGCCCATGCCGCTTATCTCCCAAGGGTTTGTCTTTAGAGTTCGCAGGGTTGGCTGCCGTACAAGCCGCGGGTTCTGGCCGGTCCCGAACTATTATTGGACTACACGAATGCAAGCCCTTCCCGTCGCGTGTTTGAGGCTCCCAACCGGCCGGTGTTACCGGTGTTGTAGGACCCTCTAATTCGGACTTCGGCCGACTGTCTTCTCGAACGGGGTTGTGTCCACTATACAGACATACCACTGAAGCTTATGGATAAGATTGACCAATAGGTTGATGTACCAGCTTTAGCGATGAACTCGGTGCTACGTAAGATAAGACCATGGGAAATATTGCTCATGTCGGGCCGTGGAGTGGATTTGATCAGTGACGTTTTGGTTCGGTTACATCCTGTAGGATCACGCTTAAGAGATTCGTTCTCTCGCCTCTGGATGACGCTATTAATTGGAGGAGTTTGAATTGGTCATCGGCACGATCGCCAAGTGTTTGATGTCGGACTGAACCATGTTGTCTTGATCACTTGGCGAACTCCTTCCTATCTTTAAAATGCCAAGACCTGTCAACGGTTTATCGAGATGTCCATACGTTTATCTTGCAATTCAATCGGCGCAAACAGTGCCCTCAAAGATGTCTGGTACAACCTGTAGTACGACCCTCCAGACGGCCTGTGCAAGGAATCGTATGACCTCTCAAGTCTCCCCGGCCTCGGTCGCCAGACATCCATAATACGCGGGCCCCAGTGCGGCGGCTCTTCAGCTTTTAAAACCCCCACGGAATGCGTCTAGACCTGGGCGTTCTCCATTATTCGAGCCTTCTGATCTAGTCACCCCTTGTTCAACTCGTCATCAGCCTCATTATACATGTCGTCAATTAGATTGGCAAGGGCACAAACCCGATAAAACGTAAAACCTTCTTCAAGCATGGCTCTCGGTACGACTTAGTACCAAAGGCCATCATTACTGGCTCCAATGAAGATTAATATCCAAAGCCTTTGGAGTTCTGGGATGGATAGTTGAGGCATGTGACATGTGATACGTAAGGGGATTCACGTGATTGATCACGGGACTTAGATCTCCCTTGATAGGCATTTCGTGACGGCTTGTCATCTAACCTTCCTTTCTACTTTAGCATCAAATACGCAAGGAAGAACTTCCAATCTCTGGCTTTGCCTCAAGCTTCAAAACATTATGCCTCTGGTTTCCGCCTTGAGTTTTCGGGCCCCTTGTCCTTCGGTTCCAAACCGCCCAGCTGTCTAATCAGTCAGACTTGTGGCAGGTGACAGCCTGCTTTGCTGGCCATGTCGGCTGAGAGCCCCGATATCTTTCCATTGGCTACTGAAACTGCATCCTGCCAGTAAAGCGGGGAACATGGCTTTGGCTGATGCATTATGAGGCCTTCAACGGTGCTCAGTTCCAGAAACCACTGCTAAGTCAAGGCGACAAGGCGGCATTCGCCTTATGCCTGCCTTGTCGCCTTGCTGCCTTATGACTGTCTCGCGGGAAAGTAAGACCATCTTTCCTACCACCATCTGCTGACCTCGGGGACTTCATACTGACAAAACTTGGCCCACCGTCGTCCTCACCATGGCCGAAGCCCTCGCTGCCGTTGGGGTGGCGGCCAGCCTGGCGCAGCTCACAGACGCCTCTATCATAACATGCCTCTGTCTCTACGCCTTCTTCTCGAACCTGCGCAACTCACAGCCCGACCTCCACCGTCACATTCTTGGTTTGTAGCCATTATAATACCCGAAGAACCACAACTAAGAAGCACCTGACAGTTATCAAGGACGTCCACGACACGATTCAATTAATCCGCAAAACGGTCAGCTGCCAAAAGTTGACTGAAACCGAAGGGAGAGCGCTCGGTGATCAGCTCAACAACATCATACAAGAACTTTCCAGCCTCGAAAGGGCAACTGCGGGCAAGGATCCAACAACATTACGGACCAGAATGACCTGGGTCTTGAAGTCGGCCGAAACGGAGCGCGCATTGCAGAGGCTCGAGAACCACAAAACTACACTAGTCCTGTTGCTCCAGACACTCAACTTGTATGTTCCTTTACCTCAATATGTGGCTACACTTGTCTGACTATTCGTCCAGAGGCCAATCTGAACGAATTCTCTATTCTAAAACCTCAACCCAAGCCCATTTGCAATGCCTCGTGGAAGAGCAAAAGAGAAATGGAGCCGCCATGCGATCTGAAATTGGAAAGGGTATGGAAGAGCTTGGAATCAGAATGGGAAGCCTAGATTCCACCTTCAGCCTCTACCAGCAAAGTCTCAAGGAAGGCTTCTCCAACATGTCTCATGAGATACAAGTATCGGAGGAACACGTGGGAAATATGCTCCGTCATGAGTTAAATCGTCAGCTTCGACCTCTTGTTGAAGAGGCTCTAACAAAGTCCGAAATTCAAAATGCGGCTGCTCTTGAGCAGTTTCGGGCGGTTGTGGATGATGCAACAACACGAATCACGAGGAACATTTCCAGGCAAGGAGATCGAGAGAAACAGCTCGCCGTTCTTGAGACAGATTCGACTTCAAATCTGGACAACTCGGCCGTTCCTAAGCAGCATTCCCTGCATTCGATTATAGCCCGCCCAGTTGCACCCAAACAGAGTACAAACAGCCTGGACATGTGTCCCACCAACCTCACTCATGCCTTTCGCGCTTGGCGGTCAACCATAGTTGCAACATTCTCCCACTGGGGCTCTATCCCACATGTTGGGACTTTCAGGGTCGAATACAAAACACACACAGAACCAAATCGTCGATTCTGCACTTTCAAAATCGACTTTTGGCCATCGATCAATTTCCTCAGAAGACGCAGCTTCTCCTTAAAGTACAGTAGCCGCCCCGATGGCCAAGGATACATAGCCCTCTGTCCTTCGCTCGTGGTCCGCCCTATAATCTCGGACTATGATCCTATCTGGGACATGATAAAATATGACGACGTCGATGCTGTCACTTCCCGCTTCTGTGAATGCGAGAATGGACTCTTCGATCAGGACGATCACGGACGGTCGCTGCTAATGGTGAGTTTCGGTCCTAGTTTAACAGATGAAACACTGACACAACCTCTTCAGCATGCCGCGAATTGGGGGAGCTATCAAGTCGCCAATTTCCTTATTAACCACGGGGCTAATCCCACACAAACCACCGCGTAGGTTATCGGCCCATATTTACAACTCGTATCTCACTAAAAATTTAGATGTGGCAAGGACTGTTTAACTGCTCTGCTAGGCCAAGCCGTTTTTCAAGCCGTCATGCCCCCTCCTTGTGCTTGTTACGATGGATCAATTGAACCCAATTTTGACTTATTCGCTTCTGCATTTCATTCCTTCATAGCGGTAGGTTGTGACATAGAGGATTGTGAAGTCACGATCTTTGATTTTCTTCTGAGCCCATTGTTCTGCCTAGTGCCACTTAACCGTTACGAGGAGAATGATGAAGAGGATTGTTCGGAGGAGTCGGTTTGGGAGCCCGACTCAGAGCTTTCGGACCGGGACTCATCGTCAGAATCTGAGTGCGAAATTACAGATGAAGAGGATCAAAATGACAATGATGGTCTCGATGACACCGATCACAGCTGCGGCGCCCCACCCTCAAAAGTCGATCATGAGCGTTACTTGGCAGATATTCGCCGGCTGGCCGAGTTTCTCGGTCGCCAGGGGCTTGATCTTCTCCACCACACCGGGTCGGAACTCACCGATGTTTTGTACGAAAGTCAAAGGATGGGGCTTCTAGTCCTTCAACAGTGTGGACTGGATGGCAACTACACCGACCCCATGATGGAGACCATGAAACCAATCATCTACGCTGCACTGTGTTCATTGTCATATGCTGCCTCCATTACCAACAAAATGGAAAATCTCGTGAGAATAATTTCCACTGGCGCTGATATCTACACCGTCGAGTGGGCTGATGACGACTGGGTCGAACGTGTAGAACCGGATGGAGTCATGAGTCCAACTGCTTACGCAAAAGCCGAGGGCTTAGTTGAAGAATGGGAGGAGGCCCTACGTCGAGCCGGCTACGATCCCAGGGAGGTATTCATCGAGGATGAAAGACGGCGCCGTGAGTTTCGGTTGCTCCAAGGAGTAAAATCCTCAGCGGTCGAGATGTTTCCAGACTCTTCAGAGATCTCAGTGAGGAAGCGAAGGGTTTAATTGTTTATTGGTAGTTTTCATGCTGAAATTTGTTACTTTTAGTCTCCCAGCAAGTTCCAGACTATATCTCTTGATGGATCTCGTTTAATCGTCTCTATTAGGATTCTACACCTCCAACTAGGTAGATTCAAATATGCAACAATTCATTTTCATATGTTGAGGTCAGTCCAGTGTTCCGCCCAGGATTTCCCAGATACGGGCAGTGCGGGACAACGAATGTGAGGATTATCATGGTGTTACTGGATGAGGATGTGAGATACATAACTACCTAGGTAAATGCCTGATGGCCGGGAAGCAGCTCCGCCATCGCGCATTTGTGCATGATATTGACAGGGAAGAAATCCTGACAGGGGATCCATAGCCGCACCTACGATCCTCATCGGCATGAAAACAGGAGGATGAGAGCCAAGAGCGGAAGGATCACTCTCGGTTATCTCAGTGCTACAGAAAGACCTTGGCGAGTTCTCATGATGCATTTGCATGGTATTGTTTACAACCGTTTATATCATGGGGACAATTTCATATTGGATATAGAAAAGATGAGCTTCAACACTCTGGCACAACCGCCACCTCAACACCTTTCACCTTCTCAACCACGACTCGCGTCTTCCTCTAAGCCCACAATTTCAACCCCACTCTCATATCAATCTTGTTCATTATTCATCTCTTCGTTACATCTTACTCGACATCAATAAGCACCTTCAGGGCACCGTGCTTGGCAGCTTCGCCGAAGGTCTCATAGGCCTTTTCCATCTCACTGAGTTTGAAACCTAGAGGCCGTATTAGTTAAGTACGCTTGTAAATATGGGAGAGGTCTTACGGTGGGTGATGAGCTGCGCCGGCTGAAGCTTGCCGGATCGGACAAGCTTGAGCAGCATGGGCGTGGTGACAGTGTCGACCAGTCTGGTAGTGATGGCTAATTCAAATCACGTTAGCATTCAATTCCACATGTTTAACCAGTCGAGGGATTTCAACTCACAAATGTTCTTATCCCAGAGATTCTGGAGGTGAAGATCCACCTTGGTGCCGTGAACACCCACATTAGCCAAAACACCACCAGTGGCAAGAAGCTCCTGGCAGAGACCGAACGTAGCCGGAATACCAACAGCCTCAATGACAGAGTCACATCCCTTTCCATCAGTTAGAGCCTTGACCTGAGCCACGGCATCTCCCTTGGAGTTGTTGACAGTCTCAGTAGCGCCCAATTTCTTGGCCACCTCCAGTCTTCCAGCGTCCGTGTCAATGGCGATGATCTTGGACGGGGAGTACATCTGAGCTGTGATGATGGCTGCCAGACCGATAGGTCCAGATCCAACAATTGCAACTGTGCTTCCTGGTTGGACTTTACTGTTGAGGACACCACATTCGAGGCCGGTGGGGAAAATGTCGCTGAGCATCACCAACGAGGACTCATCTGCGCCCTCGGGGACGGGGTGGAGACTCGAGTCGGCGTGAGGAATGCGGACATATTCGGCTTGGGTGCCGTCAATGGTGTTGCCAAGAATCCAGCCACCAGAAACGCAGTGACTGTACATTCCCTTGCGGCAGTACTCGCAGGTCGCGCAGCTCGAGATGCAAGAGATGAGAACCTTGTCACCCTTCTTGAAGCGTCCAACGGCAGATCCAATTGAATCAACAATGCCAACTCCTTCGTGGCCTAGAATACGACCGGGCGTACAGGTAGCAACATCACCCTTGCGGATGTGAAGATCTGTGCCGCAAATGGTGGTCTTGAGGACTTTGATGACAGCATCGGTGGAAGACTTGACCTCAGGCATGGGTCTATCCTGCAGAGACACAGCATTGCTTCCATTGTAGATGAGAGCCTTCATTGTGGAAAGATATCTGAGAGTAAATGGGCGAGGTTGAAGTTGTCGTAGAGGAGCGATTCTGGCGGCACCGGATAGCGCGGGAAGTGATGATCTGATCAGGATTGACCTGGAAACTCTTGCAGAAGTAGCCATGGTAGGGGAGAGCAAACAATGACTTTATAGCAACGCAATTGCGGGGGAAATAGAAGGGGGGTGCGGTAGTCAGCTAAACCGAGGAAGCTGAGTCGGTAATTCCAAGCGCATTGATGCATGCGGAGAGATTACTTTTCCCAAGCCATCCTCTAACGAAAAGAAAGTCAAAAAAGTCTTGTTGCCCATTGTTGGTGGTGCTACGGCACATGTCGGATCATGACATGATTACGGTCAGAGAGGAGCGTAACATGACACGCCTCACCGCCAATGAGGCGCCTGAACGGTTTGCGGGGTGCATCCGATGGTGAGACTTTTTTCACACTCGGGTTTACTCCTCCGGGGCGGGGGGGGATGATAGTAAAGACAAGGGTGGTTCGATTTGAGGCTGGAAATCCAGGCCTCGTTTGGACTCAAGAGGTTTGAGATTGTTGCGTCCTCTTTGCGGGGAGCGTTGGATCGTTCATGAACTAGAGGCTTATGGCGTAGTAGTTTCATCAACCACTACTAGGATCTTGAATCGTTACAATGCTCTGCCGGCCGCAAGATGCAGCTCTACCAGAGTAACAGCATGCAGGCCAGCAGTTTGAGCACACCTGCGGAGCCAATCCCGCTTCCTTACCTGTACCTTGCATTGTAGCTATTTGCGGACCAGTTGCCGCAAGAAATTGCCCGTGAAAATCAGCGGAGCTTTACCCGTTGACTGCCGGTAGCATTTGCGGAGGCCGGATCGACTTCCCCGCGTTGCACTATGCCCTCATCCCCGGGCTAGCTTGGAGCTAAGGACACATAGAAAACGACGACTTAGGCATGTTTAAGCCCTTTTATGTATTTTTGATATAGTGACCTCTTCTATTACAGAGGCGGTGTCGAGGGCTTGGGTTATTTTATGTTGCTTGTGATCTGCACTTGGCTTCTCCTTTAATCAAATGCATTCCAGCCGAAAACTCAAATTCAGTGTACCCTGTATTGAAGGATGAGATTAGGAGTTTGAATAAGGGGCCTTTTGAATAGTTCTTGACAAGGGGTAACATGAATGTGTGGGTATATGCGTGTGAATATGCAGAGGGTTCGTCAAAGTCCGCCGAGATGTGGCCACTAGGGGCATCCAGTCGCAATCAAGATAGATCCAGAAGTTCAGTGAGGTAACCGTGCCAGAGTCAATTCTTTGTCAAGTTACAATTTTCTCAACTTTTACAAGAATTACCCCCTCAGTCGGCATCCCTCTATAGTCAAGCAGATGCACAAATCCATACCCGTTCGTTCCCAAGCCTATCTAGCCATATACACGCCCAGCCCGCCAACTCTCATTCCACTTGAAACCCTCATTCATGACCTGAAATCTCACTCAGAGCAACTCCTCCAAGACCCCATTGATGTGTGGACATCTGAGGTGGTCTTCATGAAAGTCGATATCGCAGCCATTGTGTGAGGTCGTGAAATCTGTATCCTTCTCATCGCGCTCGTAAGATTCGCTTTCATCGCCGTAATTATCGCCAGGTCCTTCGACATGAAGCTCCACGGTGACATAGGAATTGAATCTCTGTGGAGATGTGCGGCCTTCCGGAAGAGGAATGTTTTGACCCGAGTAGAATGTGATGGAGAGTTCTGATGTCTTTTGTGGCGACTGTGTTTGAGCCTGGTTTGTTCTGAAGATACGGGAGATATCCTGAGAATTGATGAGACAGACTTAAAATCTTGGTTTGCTACGTACCTAGAGGCTTTAAAATCCAGCCCTCCGTATCGGCAAACATGCCATTGTTGATCACCATACCCATATCCCACGTCTGCCAGTTCAACGCCACCATCTGGATGCCGTTCCTCCAGAAACTTGACGGATCCATATTGAATGAATCTATGCGGGCACCGCTAGGATGTGACCCCATGAAGTGATGTCTGTTGTGGTTGAGAAGCTCATGGGGATGTGTTTCCAGCACATCGTCTATTTTGGCCTCGCACAATGAGAAAACGTTCACCAGGTTCGATGCTTCCGAGGCGTTGAGAGATTTGAAAGACATGCCACGAGTGTAAATGCCCATACTGCTCAGCTCTTGGGCCATCTTGTTTGAAGCGGCTGGTTTGGCCCCCTCCTCCTCGTCGCTACTTGAAGCAGAGACGGGCTCCTCGGGTGGTGTGTATTTGACTTTTATGAGCAACTTGTTGCGCAAGGAATCCGGGCTTGTTAGCTCGACGGGGTCATCTTCAGGTTCTTCAAGAAGCAAACCATGCCAACCCTCTCGCATGATGCGGACTATAGTGAGTTGTTGCTCAACACAGCAGTGAACCTCCAGAGATACAATAACGGGAAGGTCGTTAGTGACAAACGCACTACCCCAGATGGCGATTCAAACGTCGCGGAATGAGATCTCCCTCGTAAGAGTATATCCATGCAAAACTCGGGGCTGAATAGCCAAGACTTGGTCTGCTTCAAGTGATGAGCCGTCGCTACTAGACTAGAAGTCCTTAAAGAAGCTGATATCGCGACGTGTCTCTCTTCCTTAGTCTCTCCCTCACGCTTATCTTAAAACGAAGCAGCCATCTTGTCGAAAAGGCACCCAAAACCATTCTTTGACTTTTCGGTTTCGTTTTTGACACCACCGTCCCAAACATCAATCTCGACGTATCGACATCCATAACGTAATGCATCCATGTACGATTGCGCTGAAGAATCGCTTGAAAGTTGATTACCGGTTAAATAAGTGTTGTGGCTGGAGTTGATGCTCGCCAGAGGCCACGTCAAATCTTGGGCCTCGGGTGGGTTGGTGATGGAACAGTTGGACGATGCTATCCATGTCAGGAAGCCTTCTTCATCAAGGTCATCTCTGGCCGCCAGCTCGACAGGGGTAGGCGTCACAGTCTGTCGTTTGCAATGTTGCAAGAAGTCCCGAATTGTCTAGTTACTCCAAGCTTGTTGTACTTATCCGAGGCCTTGACGGAATACATAGGACAGGTGGCGTAGAGTAGTGTCATTGAAATGGGATACGGAAGAACTGGCGCTACTGCCATCAGGTTTCAATGATTCGGAAAAGAGGTCATATTTTTCAAGTCAAGATGGAGAGTAGCAAAAGCCGACAGTTAAAGAAAACAGCGAAGCGCCAGTGAACTTATACGTACCAAAGCATACTGTGGGAAACACATTTGAGAACCACTCGGCATATTCATTCCGCTAACTCCATCCTGGCCCCCTCACCGAGCAAAAGCCCCCACTGCAGGATGATGCCAAGGTAGGGAGGTGGCAGGTAGATTGCATGTTCCCTCGAAAGTAATGCCTAGATATCGGTAGACTGCCTAAGCCAAGCTACCGATGCCATGATAGCTTGGCTGCCGGAGTTCCGAAGTTTAGGTCATGGCCTCAAGAACGTCTTTAACAGGAAATCACTTGGGGCTTGTGGGCCTGGAGAGTCCGGTCACTCTGTACTAACATGACCATATTGTTGGATCATGTTAATGGATTGACCTCAAATTTCACTTCATACACAGTCAGCCCTTGCCTCTCTTCAACAGATGGCGAGGTGCTGTCAACAAGTGATGTGAGACGCAGGTCCTTCCCCTGGCAATCTCTAATCCATCCAAAGCACGGTGAGAGTCCGGATCCATTAGCTCAACTCCACGGGAGGCAGGGCTGAAAGAAGAAAAAAAACAAGTTCTTGGTATATTGGGTCAAGATCAACACTCTGATTGGGTCATCCGTATAAACAAGGATCTCACTGTCCACCTTGACTAACTCGAACGACCCACCGATCGATATACGGACGGACTACTTAGAAGCCATGAAGGCCTGCATTTCCAACTTCATCCACATACAAGAAAAGAGAAAATCCGACAATCATGACTGTTTCCACGTCCAACAAGCCCAAATTCAAGAGGGCTTTCAGTCACAAAGTCCGAACTGGCTGCATCACCTGGTATGTTCCCTCACCCTCTCCCCTTCTTGGGCTGAACTAACGTCGAATAGCAAGTAAGTCTTATCAAAAGATTAGGACTCAACTTATAGACTCGCGTGGTACCTAGGATCCGACGCGTAAAATGTGACGAAGAAAAACCCATCTGTCGCCGCTGCATCAACGAAAAGTTCAAATGCGACGGCTACGCAATGCCACCCAGACGAAAGAATGCAAAGGCCAAGGCAGGGTCAGCAGTAACGCAACAGTCCAGGCTCCCTCCGACAATTAGCGAGATGGCATTCACCACGAACTGGGAGAGATTTTATTTCCATCACTTCCTGCACTGGACGGCAAAGCAGCTCTTGAACTCCCCAGAATCTTCCAACTTTTGGCTTCGTCATGCTTTCCCGCTGGCCTACGACTGCAAGGCAATAAGGTATAGCATGGTAGCTGTTGGTGCGTCCCATCGACTATTCATGACTCGATCTGCCGAGCATCTCAAGCCTTGGGAGCTCGAACGTCTCGCTATCCATCAGTATAACAAGGCCATTGCGGTAATCATGCCGTCCATGTCTGCAGATTCGGTATACAACAGACATTGCATTTTAATATGCTGTCTCTTATTCGTTTCCGTCGAGGGTCTCATGGGCCGATACGATGACTTGGTTCGACACCTTCGATCTGGCAACCAACTCCTATCATCTTCTCTCAACTACATTACACCCGATGATTATGCCGTGAATGAGAAGCTCGTCGAGATGTTCTCGCGTCTAAGCACCGAAGCATCCAACTTTTGCGGAAAAAATGTTGTCTCAGGGGTATCACAATGGTACCAAGTCAACGACAACCTAAACATGATAACCGCACGCCCCTTCCGAGACCTAGACGAAGCTTCATATGAGCTGCAGACTCGGTGTTCGTCGCACCGACAATGCTTGGTATAGCCGGGTTGAATGTGAAGATGACGATACAGACGATGTTGAAGGCGAGAAGAGACGGGTCATCATACACGAGACTTTCGATATGTGGAATTCTCGTTTTGAAGCCATGTCGTGCGCCAACCTCTCAGCTCAGGGCAATTCACAGTTGTGCAATCTCCGGCTCGGGCAACAATTCTGGAAGCTGACCAGCGCTGTTTTGGCGGGAGATGGGCCCATCTCAGATCCTGTGCTATTCCACGATTTTATGGCCGCAGCCGCCAGTACAGCCGAACCACTCATCGCGATGAACCAACCCACATTCTCTTTAGATGGAGATCTCATCTCAGGCTTGAACTTTGTCGCTGCGTTGGCGGTCAGTCCTGAAGTTGCCAACGTCAAGACTCAGGCGTTGAACCTGTTGCGCAGGCTGGATCGGCGCGAGGGAGTCTGGGATAGCAGAGATGTAGTCAGGTTGTATGAGCTGATTGCAGCTTCTAATGAGGAGACCTAAAATCCAGATCTTGAGCTTAGACGAGTGCGACGGATAGTCTAGAATTCTCATTACTTCCAAGTTTCAGAAGGACTCTTGGAAACGCCAAGATGCGGCAGTTGCGAGTTATCAGGTTTCTCAGAAGCCCCAGATCTACACTTGGCCTCGCAGTCTTACTGTTTAAGTTCCGGACAGGTTTTATGTCCCCGGGACAAGATGGCAACGACTCCGAGAAAGGCTCAAACGGCTTAGTAGGCCTTCAAGTCTGCGCAATGCCATTTTATTTATTTGCCCCCCTTGCCACTCACACCGAAGAGGAAATATATGATGGATTCAACACTCTTCCGACATAATATAACTACCTATCAATTAATACACGTTCAAATTGACCAATCAGCTCCAATCGGGGTGCCGAAATAGGGGTGTTTGCAGCGTGCCTCGGCTTCTCTGCAATAAGTGGATCCTGCTCCTCTTTCCCCTGAGCCTCGGCAAAATGTAGGGGTCTTGTATGTGGTATATAGTTAAGACCTTATCACCCTAGAGATAATAACCCTTTATGTTCTTTTTATTCCTTTTGGCTACTACTATACTCTGCTTCCTCTCTCTAACATTAGATCATCTACGATATAGCCTTAGAAACACGCAATATCCCAGAACCTTTCATATTATTCACCACCAGATATTATCAAAATGCGTCTCAAGTACACACCAGATCCTCCAACCTTCTCCGACCCAGCGGACCAGGCATTTCTACAGAAACTAAACACACAAGTCGGCAAACGCGGTCTCGGGCCTCTTTTCCGCACCTTGCTCATCTCCCCACCCTTCGCCCGTGGCTTTTTGAGTTTCTTCACTGCTCTTCGAACACAGTCGACCCTGCCGGCAGATGTGGTCGAGTTGGCCATGTCTCGTGTTGGGGTTTTGACTGGGGCTGCTGTTGAGTGGAATGCGCATGCGCCCATGCTTAAGAAGGCGGGTGTTTCTGATGAGGGGATTGAGACGGTTCGCACAGCGGCTCCGGGACAGAAGGGCTCTGATGGGGAGGGTGGGTTGAGTATTCGAATGTGGGATCTTATGCGTTATGTCGATGCAGTAACGAAGGACGTCAATGTCAGCGATGAAATCTTTGAGGCCATGAGAAAGCACCTGAATGATGACAGGCAGGTCTACGAGTTCAGTAAGTCTTCCTTTTTATTTGTTATTCTGGGCCGTTGGACCAAAAGACATATGTCGTTCGAACGGGTGCATGCACACGGGGTGGTGATAGGAGATGCACGCATAGATGACATGTTCGCTAACGAAAGAACTTGTAGCCATGATCATCTGCGGCTACAACGCCTCCTCCCGCTTCTTTGTTGCCTTGGATGTGGCAGAAATGAAGGATGCTAAGATAGTTAAAGCCAAGCTATAAACAACTGTTCCTGTGTTTCTCTCGTTGTTGTTTAGCCTCAGAGTTAGGGTAGGGGTCTACCTTGAGAGAATTTTGCTCTCATAACAAATGAACCAGCACTGAAAACGGACATCATCGTATTATTTAATCACACAAGTGATGAAATCTGGCATTGTATCTGGCTCTGTTAAACAACGGCGGTTGAATGCTTTAATTGGCCTTGTTTCCCAGCGAGAAACGATTGTCAGAAGAGATCGAAGTCGAAAGGGTCTCCACTAGCATCGAAGAATTATATCAAGCAGTCCTGCATTTTTTTTATTATGTGGCCTCCGGGGAATCCTTTTCATGCCAGATGAAATACAATATTAACCTAACTGACACAACAGGCGTAGCTGCCCCCTTCTTACTATTAGGAAAACCACCATCAGAATCTTGGTAAATAACATCACGTAGCTTTTTAATACATTATGTATTGCCGGGCTTGATTAATCTCTCGCCTACTTGCTCTCATCTACTAATTCCTTTCCCCACTAACAAGTTCTCATATTGCCCTCTAATAAGTAGCTTAAGCCAAAGACAGACTCATTGGCTAGGGGTATCAAGTTGAAAATCGAGGCCGTTACAATTATATACATTTCCCTTTCATTCATCTTCCACATGATAAAAATCCGGCATTGGTTCCAGATGACTGGGTCCTGTGACCCCCCATTCGCAGCCTAGCACATACGTCCTGTTATCCGTACGGCTTATCAAGGCTTGCAGAGTGCTACCCAATGAAGAATCTATCACCCTCCAGGGTTCCAGATACTTCATACCGAGATGCCAGTTGTTTGAAGTCTTGGTATACCCAGTGCTGGGTTTGGCGTAGCGTCCCAGGAATTTCGACGCGTCGTATTCGACCTTTTAGAGTCATGGAAGCGGATAATCGTGCGGAAATTAACCCGCCCTCCTCCAATCCGCTTCCGGCTTCCGCTCCCTCGGTCGCAATGACTCTTTAGTCATGGTGGTGTGATGAGTTCTTAGCATCGTCTGCCACTTCACGTGTCTTTCCTTCTAAACGGAGACGCCACCGGCCAGTAGCTTTGACGAGCCATACTCGGTTGGGATGTCACGGTAGTGACGTCGGTAGATTGGTGATGAACATGAGAAACGTGTTCCGTCTGATCAAGAGGGTGAACCGAAGATGAGGATCCAGAAGGTACGAGTCCTCGGGAAGAAATAGTGCTGTCTACACGAGACAGTGGTTCCTTCGCATCTGTCAGGGTCTCAACATCAGCAAGAAAAAGGATGGGAACTCGCAAAACATACAGTAAGGATCCGTCATGTGAAACAGGTTGAATGGGGATGTTCTGGGTTGGCCACGGTTGTTTGTCCTTGACGATATATCATTGGCGGCCTCTGGAACTGTATGCAACTGGATGTCGTCATCGTGAATAGCTGCGATGCCTCCAGAATCGGCATTGATATGCATGCAATTGCAGTCTTTGTGCTGAACGAGCAGAAGCAGTTTGTTAAGTACGACAAATTCCATCTTAAGCTTGATGCTGTACACGACGGGTTTGTATGTCGTTTGGATCTGGAAGTGGCTGAGGTACTGAGTGATGAGCAAGCTTATGTCGAGGAGGATGACCAGAACGTTGACGATTATGAGATTTCTGATGATTTTCCGCTCCAGAGCCTTTTTGATGGCGAAAATTGGCTTGAGGCCTCGTGCGGTTTCCCAGATGTAAAGGCCTGAGATGATAGTCTCCTGGAGGAAGAAGCCTGCAAGTTGAATGCGTTCGTAGATATTAAACGCGGCCAGATAGCGGTGAGAATCCCTGGTGTTGCTGCCGAGGAACAGGATAGTGACGGGTACGTGAAGAATAAAAAAATTGGTAATAATCATGCCGAGAACCCAACGCGTCTTTGTCTTGTCGTCGACGATGAGGTGAAGCCGCGAGTAGAGAACGACAGATTGACCCGTGACCATGCCATACCACCCGATACAGGTCAAGACGCAGAGGGGGAAATTGGGGCCGAGGCTGTAGTAGCGGAGCAGGACGACTATCGAGTGAAGGACGATGCCCAGGGTGGCGGTGAGCATGCTCCAGAAGTAGAGTCCCTCGTGGCGCTTGAAGCGGTTCAGAAGGGAGATTAGGATCTCGACGCAGTTGTAGCACGCCACGGCGAAGAAGCCCGCGATGATCATGTTAATCGGCAACGGTGCCGATATAGGGCCCGTCTCTCCTGTGGCAGCCATGGCGAGGAGGTCGCTGCCGCGGCGACGAGGCCGATCATGATAATTCGAAAGGGGAGGAAGAGAAGGAAAGTGACAGAGGAAAGCTTGTTTCTTGGTGGAGAAAAGAAAAAGACGAAAAGAAATTGGGGCAGGTTTATTTACGAGAATCCCTGTGATCGCCCGCCCTTGGTCTTGCGGCTGCAGCGTCAAAAAGACCAGTCTTGCGATCGGTAGCTTGGCCTCCTGGGGTCATTCTCAACGGGAGCCATTGGCCAGAGCTGCAACCACCTGCATGCAGAACTGGTCCCGCTAGGGGAAAGCTAGAGGTCGGTAATGCCGGGGAGGTGACATGATTCAGGTTAGACGTTTGGGTCAAGCCACACGCAAAACAAAGGGCGCAAGCACAGATTCTTCTTGTCCAAGTTTTCTTCTTCATTCGGCTTCAACCGATCATAAGTGACAGATAGAACCACAGGCGAATACAATGGGCTATGGCACAAGAGAGACATCGAGATTGGCTACATCATCTCGGCATCGCCTTGGCTTGACGGTCCCGCGGATCCCGGGGAGACCAACCCGGGCGGGGACTACAGGGAGTCTTGGTGTTTAGTTAGGGGTCTTTCTTCCCTGTCTCTTTAACCAATGACGTGGGCACGTCCTCTTCCCAGGGCCAATGGCCACCCCAGGAATTTACCGTGTCCAAAGCAAGCTCTTTACAGCACAGTCTCTCTCTACCCTTGGCTGCGCTCGAACCCCTTCGCGTCGCGTTGACGCCTGAACCCAAGAGGCAGGTTCACTACCCTGAACATGTCACGAGAAAAAAACTTAACCCATTAAACGGCCGCATCGTCAATTCGAGATTCCCGTTCTGTGTAAACGTCTAACTGAGTCTCGACGTGCTTATCGTGACCACGAGTCATGCCCGCATAAGCCGTGGCTTATTATGAAGCCCATACTCGGATGAAACTGTGTAGCAATACCACCACGACCGACGAGCATAATCACATCATTAAAAACAGGCATGGACTTGGGCCCCTTTGAGCGTTACGTTGATGAGACACTAGTCACAGCAATGTGGTCTGACTTTTGATGATCAGCGTCAAGTTGGGCATGTTCGTAGGGCGAGTCTCGACCTGATGCGATCGACGACACCGTTCGACCGAAGAAAAACGTGGCTTGAAAATGCCACATGTCTTTGCTATGGCTGATTGTCATTGACAGTGTCGATCGCTGGCATCGTTGAAGACGGACTCTAAGATCAGGCCGCCTGAATCTCATCTCGTAAGCCAACCACACTCCCACCTAACCTTCCAAATCCACGGTGGTCTCTCTTCTGCTCCAGTGTTCAAGCTCGCGAACAGTCACACACACTTTTTGCGGCTCCGCCACAAGCCGCGATTGGCGTCCCAAGTTCCTCATTCCGCACATCGCACCGCGTGCTTGTCCAGGCGGTCAAAATAGTCTAGCAAAATAAGCCTTTTGACGGAGGAAAAGCTTGGAGAGTGGAGGCTTGAGAAATTTGGGGTTAGATGCCGCTGCCAGCTTCGATCTTGGGGACGGATGTGCTACGGGGGGGGTTAGATGCCGAACCGAGAGCGGGAGGCAGGGGGAAAGGGTGTTGTTGGTTCTGTAAAAATATAGAGAAAAAGGGAATTCATTGGGAATGACATCATCCCGTAGGAATGGATGTCAGCTCTTTGCATGCGGATGTTCATTCCGAACGGTAGCCCCCTGTTAACCGCTGCCGTGGTGACCCTTTTCGCTGGGACGGCTGAGCCTTTTTTAGCACTAGCCCCTGCATTTCTTGGCGGCATAAACGCGTATTCAGCTTCAGCTTCGCTATAATGTTCTTCCATTCCTATTGCTGAACGGTCTGGGCCTTGGGTTGATTGCATGTGATTACTGTGTAGGTTGCCATGACAAGCAAGGCGGGAATTCTCTCGGATGTGGTTCTCATACCAAGTATCTTCAGATGAGGACTTGAACATCTTTTTCGAGATAGAACCATTTCCAGATGAGACACACCACGACGCCCCCTGAACCTGGCTGCCCACCCAGGCTCACTCTGCCATTGTTATTGTTATCGTCCGCCAATAGCAACTCCAAAATAAATCATCAGACTCATTCTGCTATTCTGAGCATTACTTATCGACTCGAAGCTTCTGCAAGACTCTACATAAACTGACTGATCTCATCATGCGAAAAAAAAAAAAAAAACATACATTTACTCTGATGAACGCATCTCGGCTTCAACACCGCCTCAAAGCATTTGCAATCCCTGAGGCGCAGCAACCAACCTCAGCCATCCCTTCGCATCAGGCAGAGATGATTATTAGACCAAAATGAGGCAGCGCATCATCTCATGACGTCCAAAAGGCATGAAAAAGCTCCCAGAAAGGGTTATCGTAACATCGTCGTTCTCGTTTATCATAATCCGACCTCCGCATTCTCCACTTCTCCCTTCGCATTCGCATGACAGGTCTTGGCATTGAATTCCCGATTGGGTAATAAACTTGCGAGCCCCGCAACTTGATCCTATTTACAACGCATACAACCTCTGGGGATTGGGAATGTCCGTAGGAGATGGGAAATGACCTGAGGGGAAAGGATGAGCAGGATCAATTGACAGAGCCACGATTTTTTTGTTGAAGAGATGAGACGACGAGTTTGAGAATATTAAGAGGGCAAAATGTATATATATATATATGCTTCCTGATATCTATTTGTTTTCCTCATTCTCGTCCCCTATTATCACGTCAACTCCGACAGCCTTTCCCCCCCTCTCTCCACCATGAAGTTCTCTCACTCTCTTCTGCTCACAGCCCTGAGCGCTTCAACCTGCGCCGCAGCCGAGGACCTTCAAGATGAACACCCAATTCTTCTCCTCAGCGAAGACGAGTCCTTCCACTTTGAGCTCCTCGTCCCTCTCGAAGAAGCCATTGGTGGAGGCTCCGACATCAACCCCGTGCTGCAGGCCGCAAAGAACATCACCCCCGGAGACTTCGATAGCTTCAGTGAGGTATTTTACCAGCTCGCCAACGAGACCAAGGCCCAGGCCGAAGATCCAGATTTTGCATATGATCCCATTAACGTGAGGGATGCTTGGTTTTCTGCTGCGACCTATTTTCGTAGGGCAGACTTTTATCTTCACTCTAACTGGGAAGATCCCCTCATCAACTCCCTCTGGGAAGAGCAGACAGCTGCCTTCAACAAGGGCTTAGCTTCTCTCCCACACCCTGGCAAACGTATCCGTGTCAAGGCCGATAACTTTACCGTCGAGGCCATCTGGTACACCGAGTCCGAGCACTCTCTACGACCGACCATAATCATGGGTAACGGCTATGATGGTGCTCAAGAGGATCTGTACCACATTGTGGTCACTGGAGCCCTCGCCCGCGGATGGAACGTTCTTACCTACGAAGGTCCTGGACACCCTTCCGTCCGCCGAAACCAGAACCTCGGATTCATCCCCGACTGGGAGCGTGTCGTCACTCCTCTCGTAGACTACCTCCTCAACGAAAAAGCCACCGCCGTCGACCCCGAAAAACTCGCTCTATTCGGTTACTCCTTCGGAGGCTACCACGCCGCCCGCGCCGCCGCCTTCGAGCCCCGAATCAAAGCCGTCCTCTGCAACGGAGGAGTCTGGGACACATATGAGTCCTTCAGCTCTAACCTGACTCCAGAGATGAAGGAGCTCTTCGAGTCGGGCAACAAGGAAGAATTCGACAAGATCTCTGAAAAGCTACGAAAGGACCCTACAACCCCCACGGCGCTCCGCTGGGGTATGAACCAGGGTCTGTGGTCCTTCAACGTAAGGTCTCCTTACGATTTTATGCAGCTTACCAAGCAGCATACCCTCAAGGATGTTGTTCACCGCATCAAGGCCCCCGTTTGGATTGCTGACGCCGAGTTTGAGGGTTTCTTCAAGGGACAGTCTGCCAAGGTTAAGAAGGCGCTCGGTGATCAGGCTGATTTGCATGTTTTTAGGGGAGCTGCGGGATATCATTGTCAAACGGGGGCGGGACAGGAGATGATGAGGGTCATGTTTGCTTGGCTGCACAAGACGCTTGGTGTGTAGGAGTGTGAGCGATATTTAAGCATTGTGGATGAGACTTTACTTCTTCTAACGCCTCACTGATAATGAGGCGAGTTCTCTTTCACTGGATAGTTTAATCTAGTTTCATGTATGAAATATTTTATTGAAGAATACGTAGTGGAATGGGTCTTGTTAACAATGTATGTTCCCCTGTTCTTTTCCACATCACGGACAGATCCCGCAAATACGTCCACAGTAAAGATGCGTCCGTTATAAATAAATCAGAAAGAAGAACCTTTGTGACCTTTATCTCCGACTGAATGGCCTCCTGGAGGTCCCAGACCCTACCGCTGAAGAGGAGTCCGACACTGTCCGCCTTATGAGTCTGGTTGTCATGTGCAGCAACTTCGCCTTCCGCGTAGAGCTGTTTGAGCTTCTGCTAAGTGTATCCAATGCCGTTGTGGTTACGAGGCCGATCACGTCCGCTTGTCCTTTCCAGAAGGAAATAATCAAGTAACTTTTATATACATGCACATACGCCCACAAATGGTAGCAATTGACCACTACGTATCCGACTCCTATAGATGCATCTGTGTCGGCCGCAATAGGGCCATGTCCGACGTTCTTGGAGGTTCTGGCCAGACCAGATTGTTCGGCCTTTCGGGCCTTCCACCCAGCCAACTTTGATTCCGCGGCAGCTTTCCCGTTATCCTCTTCTTGATCTGGCTCCGCCAAGGCTTCAGTGTGGACTGAACCGTCAGATTCATCATCGTCCATCTCCTCCAGAGCAGCAATGTCCTTGGCTAAATGGGTAGGATTCTTCTCGGCCTTTACCTTTCTTGCTTGCTTGGGAGGCTGGTTCCCCTCTGTACTCCCCTCCGTCTTGGCATCATGCTCGGCAGCCCTATAACACCAAGCGGACCAGATTTCTTTCAGCCTCTTAATCTAGCCATCTTCTTCAACTTGACTTTGTCTTTACTTCACCTTTTTTCTGTTTCAATCTCCCCAAATGCCGATCTCACAGTTCTGCCCCCTGAGAAGGTTGTGATGGATGGGTCATGTCAAAGTTGAGAAGACTAGTCTTGGATGAGTGGCTACTTTGTCCTGCCACATTATGAAATAATGGTTATCCTAAATAATAGTTTCCTTTCACTTTCAGAACTTCGACCTCATTTCCATAATTTTCTTCTCCATTTGTCTCATGAAGCTTTCGCGCTCCTCAGCGTCAGCTTCCAACTCCCTCCTTGCTGATTGACGTCGACTCAGAAGCGACTGATGATAGTACATTGAAGGGCCGAAGTGACTGGGAAATAAATCCATACGACTCTTGATTTTCTCTTTCTCCTTGTCTTTCTCGGGTGCCTGCGAGAGGGTTAGCTGTGCCATAACTGGCCGGGATGAGGATGGTTAATGACCTTCTTGGGCGAGCTTGTGCTGGATTTGCTTGGGCTTTTTGGCTTTGTCGTTTTCAGGCCCCAAATCTCTTCAATCAAGTCGGCAAGGTCCTTAGGTGCAATCTCGATTGGCTTCTTGGGCCAATCGTCTTTAGGGCTGGTTGAGTCTGACGAGTCCATTTCTAATTGTGTTGGAGGTTTTGTCGCTGCTGGACACACTGGTGGCGCGAAAATATCTTCGATGTCTGGCAATGGATGCTGCTAACAAGGGGATGAGGCAGCCAGAAGAGCGCAGATCCCCCCTTCATATAATCATTGTAGGGTGTTCAATTCCCCTCATTTCAACAAGTTGGGATGGCTGACAAGATGCAGAACATTTTGTTGAGCTTCTCTATGAATTCATCGAGATATTACCCATCTAGCTTTGAGGCTGGATAGATCATACCACGTCAGTGGTGGTGTCGCGTCAAAGGCGCAAGTCCACGTTGTATAGAAGGTCCAAAATGCACATAAGTCTTACTAGATTTGAGGGTTGCCGTGAATGCAGTACAAAAAGTATCTGCACCACCCGCATGCGAGAGGGGCATGCGAAAAAGGGGGGGGCGGGGGCATTGAGGCGTTGGGTGAGTTGAGGTACCGAGGGCATTCCCAGTCAGTTAATGACAGGCAAATACAGATATCTTGACGGTCTAATCCATCGCAATACCGAAACTTATTCGTCTTGGCAAGCTAACATGACAGAAGGGGATTTATTTTGTAAAATTATTCAAACTCCAGCGTGATCGGTAAGGCTCCCCGTGCTACGTCTAGGCTTCACGGATGGATGGTGTGCTCTTGAATTTTGAGTTCCTCACCACTTTTCTCCCACCTGAATACCCCAAATAGACATACAAGCAACGTTACCTCGCCCTGTCCTACGTCTGGGGCCACGAGACCGACAAGAATTCAGATTGACAGCCGGGACATTACGTCACGAGAAATCGCGACTCAGCTCTGGCCCTAACTCCAGGATCTCAGTCGGAGCAACTCTCCATATGGACGGACGCGGCGTGTGTTCGGCAGGGCCAACCAAGAAAAGGACCGACGGTTGAACCGTATGGACGACGTGTCCTCCTACGAGACCCAGATGGTCGTGCATCTCGGGGATGGATCGGGAGATCGACAGTGTGATCGGTCAATTGAAGCGCCATGGCGAGGAGACGTACAGCCCAGGAGCCATCGCCCTCCGAGACAATGATCTGGCCTTTTGGCCTGACTTAAAAGGCTGTGATAACCGGCAGGCCAATATGGCTGTTTGGGAGAGCCTCAATCGGATAGGTATTTAGAAGTATCACCCTGTAGAGATGTCGATGCTCCCATGACCGTAATGAAGAACTAGGGCTGCAACGTGGTAAGGAGAATCAAGGCTACTTGACAAAAGAATGCTGATGATAGGGAAAACCGATTATCCTAAAGATTTCAAGGTCCTTCGCGGCCCAGGAAAGCTTTAACGGAAGTTTTGAGGGCTCTTGCGAGATGCCTTTGCCCTTCTCCAGGCTTTCCAGTATCTGCATGGCAGCATATTCCCTCAAAGCCATCTCTTAATCGCCCGCCCCATTCTCTCATGAAGCCCGTGTAAAGTCTAACTGCCGTGTCATCTTGCAGAGGTTCCCATGATCGTCAGTGGGAGGAACTCGCGACGCGAGGCTCGGACAGCGAGTCTGCGCGCCAAGGCTTGACACATTAACGGCAGAAACCATGCCCAGTTCTTGTCCCGGCCAACACGCAGAAACCTAGGAGAGGCGGAGTCCAGAAGCCCCGCGGACCGAAGACGAGGCAAACACTGAAATCCAGCGAGAAGTGGGCTGCAATATGCCAGATAAATCTCTCAACGGGGCGAGTTGCGGGGACGGAGAGTGCGGTTCATTATTGTGGCCCGCAGGATGGTCATTTTCCTTGTTATTAGCAAGGGTATAGAATAGACCGCCAGTTACATTGGCTTTGAGGGCCAGGGTTGGCATGGATCATGACTTGAGATTCCATGTTTAGCCGTGTTGATCAGTGACAACCGTGTGTATAAGATGAGGCCAGCCTGGGCCGCCATCCGACATGTCCTCTTCGTTTCCAAAAGTAACATTGAACTTCAAACTCCTTAGGCCATGTTCTCTATCATTCTGACCACCGTCGCCGCCGCGGCCCTTGCACTATCCGAATCTCTCCCCTCGAAAACTCTTGCTCAGCTTGAGGTCGGCACATTCCTCGAAAACATAGCAGTGCGCTCAAATGGCGATCTACTCGTAACCAAGTTATGGCCTTCAGCTGCTATATACACTATCCGGACACCATGGGAACGCCATAATACACTCGAAGAAATCATCTCAATCCCTTCTATTCAGAGCATTTATGGCCTTGCCCAGGTCACGCCTAATCGCCAAGGTGTCGAGACATTTATTTTTGTTGGCGGCAACTCTACGACCCCAGGAGAAACCGTTACTGGTTCGTTTGGCGCGTGGGCTATCGACTTTGAATCGCCTAGAAACAAAGTCAACGTCAGGAAAATCAGCGACATGAGCCCCCAGAGCAAATTCCTCAATGGAGTTACAGCTATTCCGGGCATATCTGATGTGGTTCTTGTGGCGGACTCTGCCAACGGCTTTATTGGTCGTCTTGAACTGTCCACGGGCATCTTTGATACCTCGACGTTCCGCTTTCCCCTTGAGATGGACCCTGTTGAAGATGCGAGACTGCCCAATGGTGTCAACGGCATTCAGATCCGCAATCAACATCTCTACTGGACCAATTCATTCCAAGCCTGCATCTACCGCATTGCAATCACTCCCACTGGAGTCCCTGCAAGGCATTCAAGGCCGGAGCTCATCGCCAATTTATCCAGCGGCGTCAACTTCCTGGACGACTTCGCCTTTGACGTCGACGGCAACATCTATGCATCCACTAACCTTGACAACTCGATTGTCCTCATCGACGCCCAATCTAAAGAGTGGAAGACAGTTGTAGGAGGAATTGGAGAGATAACTGTGGCCGGCTCTGCATCTGTTGCGTTTGGTCGAGGGAGGAAAGATAAAGAAGTTCTTTACGTGAGCACGTCTGGAGCAATCGCGACTCCAGTAAATGGGACTGAGGTTGAAGGTGCCAAGGTTGTTGCTATTGATACCAGGCTTCGAGATGTGACAGGGTTCGTCTAGTGTTGATTTGGGCATTTGCTTTACCTCTTCAGATATGTATAGCCGGGCATCAAATCAGTCTCGAAGACTCACGACTAGCCAAACTCAACTCTAGCAACAAGAATCGTACGATTCTAGGCAGAATTGAGTACAGGCAGAGCCCCTGGCTAGGCCTTCTGTAATAGTGCTCTTGCATGGCCCCCACCTTATTTCTCCCAACGAGATGTCAGAAATCCCTCTTTGATCGCCCAAGTCTGCCTTGAGGATGGGCATAATAGGAAAATCTCGAGTGGCTATGCTTTCTTACTTACATATTATAAGTGCTGACGCGTCAGATGTTCCAGCTTCATTTCTTCTTGTTTTTATCAGCGCTCTCGCCCTTTCTCGACAGCGGTATCACGGCCACAGTCATATAACACAATTGTCTTATCGCTCTTTCGGTCGTCATTGTAGATACCCCGATCTGACATAAAATATCCCCTCTACTCATCGACTGTACTCATTTTCAATACCTAGTCATCTCCAAGCCAGCCTTCAACGACCACAATGTCCAACAGCCAAAACTTTCTAGATCGCTACTGGGCGCGCCCTGAAGTCCCTGTCACAGAGAAAGAGAGCCATCGGTGCGAAAACTGCTCAGCCATCCAATTCTCCAGCTTCCGCGCCAAATCCTTCTTCGACGAGACCTTCAGACCCGTCACGTTCATCATGGGAAGCTTTGACACGGTTCAGAAATCCGCTTTCGCAGGTTGTTGGACCTGTCGGCTCGTTCTTTGCACCTTGTTCAATGCTCTTACCACGTTGCACGATGAGATGTGGCTCTACAAAATTGCCAAGATTGGACTTCGACTTAACTTGGATGATGATTTGACTGTTCATTGCTGGATGTCTGATGGCAGCAAAGTTTCCCTGCTAGGCAATGATTCGTTGTTGATTCCACTGAAAGATAGTGAAAACGTGAGGGACGAGAACTATGAACGGGGTTATGAATGGGTAGAGTTTGGTATCGAGCCGTTCAAGGTGAGGATAGTGAACCCAAGTGGTACGTTTCCTCCAGTTCAGCTGCTCCTATATGACAGCCTTCTAATGCTAATTCATAGATAACAACAAATACATTCAAAACCCGCCTATAGATGAGCCCGACCTCGTCAGCAGCTGGCTATGGACCTGCAGCTCTTGTCACGACAGCTGCTCCGACACATACTTCGCGGGAGATGGCCCAATGCCGGCACTGCCTACCCGTGTCCTAGACCTCGCTCACCGAGATGGTCCTCGTGTGATCGAGACAAAGGGTCAAAAAGGAGAATACGTTACCCTGAGTCACTGCTGGGGCCAAAGCAAGCACAATTACAAACTCAACAAGGATAACATGGCCTCGATGATGGCCCACATCGATATCAAGGACCTCCCCAAGACTTTTGCCCAGGCCGCTATGATCACCAAGAGTATGAGAATCAGATACCTCTGGATAGATTCCATGTGCATCATCCAGCCTACCTCGGGAGACCTAGAGGACTGGACCAGAGAGGGCCCTCGTATGGCGGATTACTATCAGAATGCATCATTCACCATTGCTGCTAGTGTGGGGACAGACAGCAACTTTGGATGTCTCTTTGCCAGGCCAGGAAGTCAACTCAAGGTAAAGCCTTGGCCTCTGTTCAAAGATCCTGTACACAGAAAATGGGACGAATTCTCCGTCGCTGCGGGCCGCAACCCGGAGTGGCTCCCCGTTATGCAACCCCAGCCCTCCTCCTGGCTTTGGCAGGTGCAGAACTGCCCGCTCAACTCGCGAGCATGGGTTTTACAGGAAAGACTCATGTCGAAACGCATCTTGCATTGTACCGTGCAGGGCTTGATGTGGGAGTGCGCCGAGTTGCGTGCTTCAGCGCAGGAACCACTCGGTTGTCAATTCGACTACGGGGTTCGGGATGAGGGCCTACTACAGTTGCACAATGCCTTGAATCAAGGCGCGCCCTTTGCAATGGGCAGATACTGGCGCCAGGTAGTTGAAAGGTTTTCCGGACTCAGTATCACTTACAATACTGATCGACTGCCGGCACTGGCTGGTCTCGCCAAAGCCATCCAGGAGGAAACGAACGATGTATACATTGCAGGGCATTGGAAAGAAACCCTTCTGCCTAGTCTCCTCTGGTTCCGGCTTCAGACAGATGCCTCGGATCCGGTTAGGCTAGCTGATGCTCCGAGCTGGGCCTGGTCATCCACATCGTCTCAGATCAAGTTCACAAGTCTAAACGAGTCTGATTTTCCATCACGTTCTGCAGAAAGCTACAACATCATGGCTAAACTTGCCAGTGTATCGGCTCAGCCAAAGACGTCCAACCCGTTCGCCTGGGTGCGCGACAGTTCACTACGGCTCCGTGGTCGTCTGTTGAAATACAGCCCAGAAACATGCCCAACGCTGCAGTCTACAGAAAAGTCAGCGGAAGAGTGCTGGCACGGTTACCTCCCACTTCAGGAGAAAATTCAGCAAAAAGTCATCACGATACCTTCGCTGGACGATAACTGGGATCCGGTGCCGGATGATACTGCCGAACAGATGGCCAACGTGGTAGCTAACGATGATCTATTAAATTCTAACATGAAGGAGGAAGTGACGCGTGCGATGGAATCCCATCCCATGGACGAGCAACAGGAGGAGCGGGACAAAGACACGCTTGTCTGCATCTTTGACATTCCGAATGAGGATAAACACGAGGAATTGTATCTTTTTGAGATTCTGCGGGAAGTTGATGAACACAAGAAATTGGAGATATCCGAAGGTCTTGCTTTGGTTGCGTCAGACGGTGGCACTTATAACAGGGTTGGCTTCTTCACGTCAAAGACGGAGTCGTCACTATTTTCTGAGTTGGAGGAGACGGAAATTGAATTGGTTTAGGCCTCGGGTTTTGATCAAGGAATACAGAGCATAGACACCTCTTTCCGAGTTAGAGGGTCAAATACGAATCTGGTTGTTAGTTTTCGAGCCAGAACAACTTCAAGGCGCTTTGTTTTCTTCCTTAGTGTCAATAAGTGTTTTCCCTTAGATGATGTTCCTTATCTATCTTGGTATGCTATAGTACTCAGACAACTTGAATGTGAGAACAGGGGGCCGTAACTTGTTCGTGACGGTCGATGTCTCATTAGACCTCTTGCTCGTTTCAGCTTGAATGTCTGGGATTGTGGAACATGATAGACCTCTATACCAACAGCAAAAATAAAACATATCCTCTAACAAGCACAAAAAAAACAAGCTACCTAGTATATGCTACACGACAAGGGTGAATACGGCAGCACCTAAGACGCAAGTCGCAAAAGCTGCAAGCCAACAGGTGTCAGCAGTCAGGCTCCCACAGCCTCATTTCCCCTCAATCTGAGACCTCAATGAGGCATAAACACCTCTCTCAGCCTTCACTTGTACTCCAAGATCCCATCTCCATTTGAAATTTTCCTTTATTTTAGCTCCTTACGGTATTGCAACAATGGATGGGTCTCAGGATCTCTGCAAGACTTGCCAGGCAGTCGACATTGCCAAATATCTCTGCCACGATGGCCCTGTCAGCACGCCTATGGGATACTTCCAGGACATCCTAAAGAATGAGAATTGCACGCTATGCAAACTCATTGTCAAGGCACTGAGTGTCTACGCCCAGAGTTATTGGCAGCCGGGAAAGTACCCAGTCGAGATGTGCCATCTCGGCAGGCTCAACGACAATTTGCCCCCCGGAAGAATCGAGGTATGGTTCCACTCAACTTCCAAGACTCTTCCAGACGGGATCTGGGGACATTCCACTGTTCTCGGCCGGATAAAATGCCTTGATACAGTCGAGCCACGGGTCCTTGAACGGGTCGACTACTCGCTCATCAGGAGCTGGATGGATGATTGTGCAACTCATCACGGTCCAAAATGCAATCCGCCAGACCCTGGCAAAGACTCTCTACCACTAATACTCATCGATGTCAAGCAAATGCGGCTCTTTAAAAGCGATCGACACTGTCGGTACCTGGCTCTCAGCTACGTCTGGGGCAAAGCAAAGCAATTCAAAACGCTCAAGAGCAACTTTCAGCAGCTCCAGCAAGATGGTGCACTGCTACGAGTCCGTGATCAGTTGCCTCGACTGATAAACGACGTCATTGCTTTTGTGGCGGATCTTGGGGAGACCTATCTATGGGTTGATGCATTATGCATTGTGCAAGACGATCTCGAAGTCAAGGATCTCTATGTTCCAAAGATGGATAAAATCTATGGCCAAGCCTTGTTAACCATTGTCGCTGTATCTGCATCAGGCGCCAACTCTGCACTCCCTGGCGTCGTCGCCGGATCTCGCACACAGTCACAGCCACCTGTACAGATAGGATCCCTGACATTGATTCCTGAACTGCGAGGCCTTAAGGCTACAGTTGAATCATCTACATGGCGAAGCCGAGGCTGGACATTCCAGGAAGGCCTGCTCTCCAGGAAACGCTTATACTTCTCCGACTCTCAAGTTCATTGGCACTGCTCTGTGTCGCATCACTCAGAAGATGGTGAAGATAGTCCAGCAGGAGAGCTTTCATCTTGGGCCTTGAATCCATTGGAACGGGAGGTCGGCGACGACTCTAGAATGAGGTTTAACGTCTACGAATCACTGGTCAGACAGTACACTCGGCGGTCGTTGACATATCCTTCTGATTCTCTGAGTGCATTCGTTGGCATTCTCTCTGCACTTGGGGACTCGTTTGGATGGCGATTTGCGAGCGCCCTACCAGAAAACCTTTTCGACTTTGCTCTCCTCTGGTCACCAATGTGGCAAGGTCGACTACGACCGAGGGAGCCTCTTGGTTCAGCTTGCAAGTCGCCTACTTGGTGCTGGACGGCCTGGGAAGATGACATTTACTGGGATCCTTGGCGGCTCGATGCTTATGTCGGAAAGCGTGTGACACTCAGGACAGAAGTTAAAGATTTCATCATTGTGAACAAGGTTGGAGCACGCAAGATTGTCCGAGAGGATCACAGTCTCGGGGAGGCTCTCTCTGATTCTTCGCCAGCTGTCCTCGAGGCATCGGAACTTGCGGTCTTGAACGAGAGCTCTACTGACTATGCACTGGTCTTTGAAGTTCTTAGTCTAGAGGTTGGTATCTACACAATCTCATCGCCCCGTCCAGAATTATCCAGCACATTGTCGAGCCCCTTCTCAGACTCCTTCACCAACACGTTACGTGGCCAACTATGGATCTACGACGCAGCAGGTCATCACTGTGGAACACTCAGGGGATTTCCTTCCTGGGATCCTAGCTCAGATTCCATTTATGAGTTCATCCTACTCTCACGCAGTGACCAAGACAAGGTTACTCAAGCAGATGTTGAAGACTATCTCGACCGCCTACCGCTGGAGTACCCCTCAGCTGATGAATACTACGAAGAGGTCTTTGATACAAACATTTACCCGTACAAAAGTTGGTGCGCTTTGAATATCTTGCTGGTGGAGCGAAAGGGAGATTTGTCACAGAGGTTGGCTGTTGGGCAGTTGCATGCTGATGCTTGGGACTCGAATAACCAGAAGATCAAGACATTTGTTCTTGTGTAGGGACAACTTGAGGATTTCTGAAATAGCTCAACAACTGATCATCGTATGCTACAGCGCAAAATTATGAGGGCTCATTACACAGCCGTGGACTCTCAAGCGATGAACCACACCTTGTGATAGAACCCACCACAAAGGACAAAGACCCCAAATGAGAAATCACCTTGCTTCGGACTCCTTCAACTCAAGAACCAACACCTCAGGTCCCTTCGGAATAATCAACGGACCCTTAATACCCAAAACCCGTTGCCTCGAATCCCCATATCCCAACTTATACTTCTGAATCCAAGGAAAAGTTGTCTTCTCAAAAGCACCATGCGTCCTCTCACTCTTATCCCAATACAGCCTCCTCAACCAAAGATGCAAGTTCGGATAGTGATCTCTGATAGTTCCCAAGTTGCACATAAATATGGGATTGTACGCAACGTCGAATCGGACAATGGTTGGGAAGAGTCGGATGTCGGCTTCGGTGATGTTTTCTCCTAGGAGGAAGGGTCTATCGTTGAGGATCTTTTCTAGACGGTCTAGAGAGTTGAAGACTTTGATCACGTTCTCCTCGTAGGCGCTCTGTGAAAAGGCGAATCCACATTTGTAAACGCCGTTGTTGACAGTGTGATAGATCCATTCATTGATCTCATCGATTTCCTTTCGGAGATTTTCAGGGTAGAAACCGCCCCCAGGTCGGTTGATCTCTCGGTCCTCCTCTGGAAGAAGGTGATCAAACTCTGTGTAGAGCATACGAATAATCTCACTCGATTCGTTGCTCACCATAGTATGCGTCTTCTTATCCCAGAGAACAGGAACTGTGTATCGCCCCTCGTAGTTAGGGTTGGCTTTCAGGTACAGCTCCTTGATAGTGCTGAACCCGTAGAGGGGATCCTTGGGAAGAACGCCATACTCGGCAGACTCGGCATCATCGGTAAAGAACCAACCATCTTTTCCCATCGAGAGTGAGTTAATGTAGAGATCCACAATATCTTCGAGTCGCTTTAGGCTTCGCACGATCATGGTACGATGAGACTGCTCAAATGTGAGCCACTGACTAGTCACGCGGGGTCGGGATGGGCGTTTACCCATGGGCATCCCGGACTAAGATAGAGGGCATATCGGTCCTTTTCGGCAGGGAACCTTGAGCCTGGTTCATTCGAGATGAAGTTCCGAAAGGCGCTTTCAGTTCGTTCAAAGCCTCCACCCGCGCCAGGCTTATACCTGATGTGATCTTCCTATTTATCATCATTAGCTTCATTAGTACTGCAAGTTTCAACAGCACATACAGAGTCACTCATAACGTATAATGATATGAAAGGACCGACTCAAGAGGTACAATATAAAGAAAATTTCTGTGGAGTGCTATCATGCAAGGATATGATCCAATTGCAGAGAAAGAAAGCTTTCGCAACCTTCTTGATATACTAGGATAGCCGCGCGGCTGTCCTGCGGGGAGGAGAATCACGTCATTATCACCTTTAAACAATTGTCAGCAATCTGACAAATGCTAACCACAAGATCGATCTAATTAAATCATCATTACTTCAGCAAAGAGCCGGGGTGGGTTAACCGCGCGGCAACTCGGAGGGTTCGGAAGCATCGAACAGTTGCGCGGGTTGGAGATATTTGCCTTAACTCACAACCAGGCTTGTCCTTTCAAAGGTTGCTTTTGGTCAACACGGCTCAAGTGCAATATATCTGCCATTACTACCTATTCAATTACAAGTTCCAAGACCCGGAAACTCGGGGATTTATACATCAAGCTAGGTACGATACATCCACCGAAAGCGTTAATTCACAAC
>NKCJ01000156.1:0-77224 GCA_003947015.1 Fusarium sp. AF-6
TTTATGTCGTGCACGTGATCGTGACGCGCGCACTCTACACCTAATCCCTCGTCGTCAGACTCAGATGGTTATAACGCACAGTGTCCCTCCACCTCCGCTACTCGAGTGGTAGTTGTACGATGCCTCCTCGGCAGCAGCAGCCTTGATAGTCTCGGCACTCGCGCAATCTGCTGCCCTGGGTGAGGAACTTCCACATCCTCCTCCGCAGGTTACAATGGGGGGTTTGACGCCTGTTGGGGTGATGTGCGAGTCTGAGAAGCGGTCGTTGGGCTTGACGTCGTCCATGGGCACGTCCTTACATGATACCTCCTCCTTGATGCACTTTGCGTTGCCATTGTCTGATTTCCACATGCATTCCTCCCCTGTGTTGTCTTCCAACACCCAAAGACCTTCGAACCCTCTGTACGGCGTCTCTTCAGGTGTCGTGCTCAGTGGGTAGCGGGAGTTATAGGCTCGCACTGGGACATCTGCCATGGCGGCTCGTTGGTCGCGTAGAGTCTCATATTGCTCAATCTGCTCTTCCCGCGGCCATATTGTCCAAGGCGCCACAAAAAAGTGCTTGTAGGTACCGGCCTCAAAGTGATGGCTAAAGGGTTGAGCTCGATGGATACCTCCCAGCTTGACGCGTATCAAAGACGGGTCCAAGTCAGGTCGCAATTCACTGTTGTGAAGCCAAGCCGTGGCCTTTTGAAGCTCCTTGGTGCGAGCCATTGCTGTCGCGGCTCGGTTGAGAATTGACGTTGCAGAAAGGACAGTAAGTCGATTCCTCATCCATGAGCTTGTGCTGGCTCCTTCGCCCACGGCCGTCATGTCCTTGTCCGTTGTTGCAGGCGCATACATGTGACGATCTCGTGATAGGTGAAGAGAGGCCATAGACCAAGAGTCAAAGGGGAATGCCCAAACATGCTTGGCCAGGTTGCACCCACCACACTTTGTAGGATATCTCTCATACGCCTCTGTGCAGTCCCAGGGGAACAGGTCCTGATACTTATACAGAGTCCCACCAAACGCTCCCCAGTCATACCAGTACTCTTGGTAGGTATCAATCATGTCGGCATCGTCGTGTCGTCCAAAGTGGAAGCGTAGGAGATACTCCTCTGTGAGTCCAAACGGGACGTCGTACTTTGTGCGGACACCACGTTGTCTGTAGCCTTCGTCCGGACACATGAAACTCATGTTGTAGAGAGGATAGACTCCAGAATCAAGACCCGTAGCGGGACCGTTCAGAAGAGGTTTGAAGAGACTCTGATCGATGAGGGAGTCGCAAAATGTCTGGCAGTTGTTATGTGTTGCGCTCCAAGCTAGAGCGATGTTTTTATCGAGGAGACGCTCCGCGATGCTGCCGAGATACTTCTTGACCCTGCTTTCGAGGAGTACCTTGAGCATCTCCAGAGCTGGCTGAAGACCTGAAGAGAGCATCTCTATTTGGTCTGCCGTCGGAAGTCCGGGGTCGTCAAAGGGCAGCTGACTCGCAGCGATAATGTCATTGACGACTTGAAGCTCCTCATCGTGAGGTAGGACACCAGTAAATGGAGCGCCCACTACCTGCTTCATCATTGCCTTGTATCTCTTGGGTGCATTGACATGTCGCTTGCGCTGCCAAAGCCTACGTTCGGAACCTCCTTCGACGGCAAGGTCTCTCTGGGGAAGCGTCTGTAGATGAAAACGCTCGTGGAAGATGGGCATCTCTCGAACCGACACAAGAGCTCCTCCTTTGGTACTACAGCCCAAATGTCAGCTTTTTGATGCACATCAAAAGGATATTAACTTACTGGGAGACTCCATTCTCAATGACAAGAGGACCAACACGGAGGGCCATGTGCACGTTCCCATACGGGTACTTCTCCGTGTACCTCCTAAACAGTAGAGGGATGTCCTCGTCTGCCTGCGGCTCAGTCACCACACTAGTGGTACTCGAAGAAGCAGATCTGCTATCTGCTCGTCCACGCCCGATCATCTTTCTCAGTTCATCCGACTTGGACTTTTTAGCGTTTGGCAGTTCAACCTTGGTCAACTCTCTCCGTTGCTTCTCAATCTTGTCTTTACCCCCCAGTGCTGTTTGTAGACCCTGATACTTGGCTAGAGCAACCTGATCTCCCAAGTCGACGAGATTACAGGGCGGGATGGTATGTTTCAGATGGAATGCCTTCTTGGAGACTGGGAAGAGACTCAAGGGTTGTCCTTTTTCGTCTTCATGAGGCACTCCTGTGCAATGGCACATGTCTCTGCTGATCTCGGGTGTGATAGACTCGGCCAAGACGCAGTGCTTGTAAGTTTTGGTGTAGTTCTCCTTACCGTAGTAGTGGGCCCGGTAGCATTCTTCGCAGACGACGCTGGGCTCGCTCTTGTCTTGGGAGACAAACATGCTCCCGCGGATAATGCCGTTGCAATCTTGCCTCTTGCAGCGAAGTGACTGAAAGCTGGGTCTCCAGTCTTTGCTGAATCCGTGCAAGGCCACTAAAAAATACATGTTAGTGACTTAACTTGTAAACGCCGGGAGTCGGACATTGCTCACGTTGAGGAATAGCTGGTCTCTTCCAGAACCCAACGTCATCAAGTGGTGGACGATGTTCAACCAGCTTTTCCATGTCCAGGAAACCTATCAAATACTATCAGCCATGACCCTTTTGCACGTCAATCACAGAGTATGGACTTGCCAGCAGCTTGAAGGAGAACCCAAGCCCTCTGCTCCATCCCCTTCAGTTTAGGTACGTCTAGCAAAAACATTAGCTGATAATGTGCGAAAAAGCAAGAGAAATCATACTCTTGATTGATTTTCTGACAGCAGACCTGATCTTGCTGCTCGCATATTCTGCAAACTGGTTCTCTACCACCTCCATAAAGGCAGTCTTATCCGATGGGGGACGGTCAAGGGGACCGGCAATTTTCCCTCGAAGCTGCTTCTCTCTCAGGTTTCCTATGCCATGTTAGCTCAGATCTATCTCATATCGCTCTCACTAACCATATCTTTTAGCAAAGGCTCGAGCCTCCTGGCTGACCTGATCAAGAAACGTGTCGAAACCGTGAATATGGGCATCGTCCTCGTCACTGACCGAGACGTCGGTGCACTCTGGCTGTTGCCATGCTTTGAGAGTCCGGACTATGTTTTCGAGCTCGGCCTTGACACCTTCCCAGTATAGACTCTCGAGTTCTGCGAGGAGATCATGAGTCCCGGCGGGTGACCATGCAAGGTCGGGTGCTAAGGTGATGGAGGGGGTATGGGAGGCTAGTGATAGTATAGGCAGAACCTTTCTAAGTCGCGACATTGTTCAGTTTGCGAAACTTGGGAGAGTAACTGTGGAATGATGTTGTTGTTCACATTGAGTCCTTTTTCATAGATACCCGTCTTAAAATGAACCTGACGCATCGAGCATTGATCATCTCAACCGTGGAGACTCAGTATCGCGAGCCTCACAGACTGCCTTTGCTGCGCCACGACAAGGATCCAAATGAGTCTCAAGGCACGAGATGCATGCATTCCGCATCTTGATACGATATTTCCGCGCCAGCGAGGCAGACTCAGCCGGGATGTGGGTTTTGAGGTTTATTACCCGTAATTCCCTCGTTGCCAAGACTTACACGACCAGCACAGACGTCACTGAGATGTCAACTTCGTTTAACTATCAGAGGTTTGTTTCTCATAGCAATTGGAGGCAATACCCTGCTGGTCTTCACTAAAGAATCACCGCCAATGGCCAAGCGAGGCAAAGACTAACATCATTAGTTAGCCTCACCATGAGGCCGACATATCCGGCCCATGATAGACGAGGAATGCAGGGACATGATGCCACTATCGTCGGGCAAAAACACTTGTTGATCTCCTCTCCACAACTTGCGGCAGTGCTTGACCCTTGTCATCGAGGGGTACCTAGCATTTCACTATAATTGGCTGCGCATGGAAGTACCTGCATGGGCCCCCTGTCTTCAGCCTTCAACACCAAGCCGGATATCATCACTCAGCCGTTTCTGCCTCGGCCGTTATTTCGCGACTTGTTTGTTTCATAGTTTAATGGGCTGCCATCTTTGAGCCGAATATATGCGACCGTCAAATCCAATTTCCCGGCAACCTAGAACAGTCAATTGTCATTGAACCTATCTATGCCCTCACACATCACGATACCTTCTTTGCAACAATGTCACACGTTATCGGCTACCACACAAGAACTCTTCACCTAAAGTGCGCTTCACGACACGAAAGAACAGCAACAAACTATCGCTACGCCTCAACCCCCATCGCCAACCCCATAATCCCAAACCCAGCCTATTTCAATGACCTAGTCGATGGCCTAAAGGACCAACTACCAACCGCAGTTCAATGCGCAGTCCATCTAGAGCTTCTAGAGGCCTTCCATGCCGTCAAGATCAGGATCATCGAATGTGAGGCTCTCGATGGCATCTTTGGGATCAAGGCCCCTACCAAGACTATTTATCGTCGCAAGTATATGAAGACGCTGGATAAGCATGTCAATCAGAAGGTTACGGTTAAAGTTGAGGGGTGGGAGGCGAGGAGGGAGAAGAAGTGGCCGCGGTATCTTGACTTTGCTGCTGATAGATTTGTCGACTGGGCCAAGGTGATTGACAAAGAGATGGCCGCGACAGAGAGTGATGATGACAAGTTGGAGATTCGTCTTCCATGGTTGCCACCCTTGGGTTTGTCTTGCGCGCTCTTGTATAGGATCGTCATACTAATCTGAAGTGTAGATGTCCTCATGGTCTGGCATGCTTTTTTGCTCAACCCTTCTGACTATATCAACTACTGTCAAGCCGAGTCCTTGACCCATCTCCCCAGAGTCTCATTCCCCTGGACAAGAATCGTAAGTTGACAAAAACGTCATCCAAATTGTCCCTACTAACGATAGCATAGCATGAAGCAATCGACTCTCAAGGCCCCAGATACAAAGCCTGGTTCTATCAATTACCAAAAGACAACGAAGACTGGCTCAGAAACAAAGCCGACATAGACCCAAACCTCCACCAATACCTCGTCAACCTAGGCAAACCAATCGGCTTCACCATGCGCTCCGGAGTCTCAATTGACAAAGGAACCACTGGAATCCTAAGCCTCTCAAAGCCCAAAAGCCAGAGCAAGCTGGAAAAGTCTTTAATCGCCAACGTCGAGCGCCAGAGTGTCTTTGCTGACAAGATGCATGCACATCTCTGGATTCGAAGTCCGGGTCTTGGAGGGACTATGGATAGGGCTGTTGAGCGATATGAAAACTTTTTAGAGTTGTTTCAGTTGTATCCTGGCAAGATGCTTGTGCCGAACCTCGATATTGACCTTGTGTGGCATACGAACCAACTCTCGGCTGCAGGATACAAGGCGACGATGGAGTCACGATGCGGCCGCTTTATTAATCATGACGACAAGATCGGCAAGTCGACATTGAAAAGCGGCATGTCCGATACGGATAATCTCTATCGGATTCATTTTGGAGATGAATACTCTGTTTGTCTCTGCTGGGAGTGTCAGGCCATCGCGTCAGCTATAGAAGATGCGGACAAGGAAGGCAACCTGTCCAACACAGGATCTTTTCAGTTTGCCAGCAATATCACCGACAAGGTACAGGGAGACGTTGACTATTATAGGGCTGTGGAAATTGCCAGACGGAAGAACTTTGTCAATCTCCCTCTTCGTCCTTCATAGAGTATTCAGTTTATCCTATAGCTCATTCTCAACTTTGGCTTCCACCCATCCGGCTCTGCCATTAAACTGCCCACTTTCCAGCATCTCTACCCTCTCTCCGTAGCGTGCCTTGCCATGTACAGCTGTACGACAGAATAGAAGGGCTTGGAATTCTGCTGGTGGTACTTGAACTGCCCTAAGACCCATCTCACCCTCGTGTAACCGCATCACAAGCACAATTCTAGGGCCGACATGATGATAGAAAGGCTCAGGAAGATTCCATACGTTAGTAAATGGATTAACGAATCCACGTTCCAGTCCCGTTGACTGGCTAGAGATGGGCGACAAAGAGTCAACATCGTCCTTGAAAGTAAGCCCGCGGTCAGTCTCGACAGGATTCTCGTTTGTATTCAGGGCAGGAGGCTGTCGCACGGTTCGTAGCACACCTCTAGAAAACTCAACCAGTGATAGAATATAAGGCTTATCTGCACGGCTGACAACATCAAACTCGTTGATGATGTTGAGACATAGTGTTTCTCCAGTACAACGATACCGGGATAGGTTAATAGGCTTGCTCACACAGGGTGGTGCACCAAACGTAACGCAAGAGAACCTTGCTGATTCATCTTAACTTGTAAGTACAGTGTCCAGGGCCTAATTAACTCTTGACTCACTGAAAGCTTTGTCTGAGATGTATCGAAGGTAGAAGAGAGCTGCGACCGCTCCGCCTGCAGAGTGGCCAGTAAAAAGCACATGAGGTTTCTGCCCATTATCGCTCTCAGTATTCTCGATATATGCTTTTATCCTCTCGGATACTACGTCGTCGAGAGCCCAAGCACTATTAAGAAATCCGGAATGGGCCATGAGATCCGGTTTATCTAGAAAATCGGGACTCTGTAGTTAAATGTTAGAAGGACACTTGAAACAGCATTCTCATAGTCTTTCAACATGAGGTTCTTACAATGAACATTTCTGTTGCCCGGGGTCGAGAATTGGCGTTTACAATGTGGTCCATTTTACTAGCGCTGCCTCGAACTGCAATGGCCAAGACGGGTAACAGATTATCGTCAAGACTTGTCTTGACCACTGGTTCAACTACAGTTGACTTTAGAGCTTTTACAGTCCCTGTAAGTGAATGCTTTAAAACGTGATCTTTTCGAAACGTGCAATAGGATGTGTCCTCGATGGTGCTCTCGAGATCGTAAGTCCCTCGAGCACATTTCCATGCTGCAGATACAAGCTGTGCCTCAGCCTGAGAGCTACAAGTTCCTTTAGAAGATTGTTATTTTACAGACATGCGTATTATGGCTTACCAGTTCCAGTCAGCTGATGCACCATCATCCTTGACTCTAGAGTTGATATACTTGGAAGCCTCCTGGTCCAGCCGTTGAAGCAGCTGCTTGAACTGGCCACTTAAACTACCTAGACGGGGAACTTAGCAAGTCTCCACTCTAATCAATTGCTTCGGCTTACCCTCCAAGTCAACCTCGTTGAGAGTGTTGTAGAGTGCACTAGACAGCTCGATCGCAGCGACGGATGCCCCTCGCGAGTTATTAACCGAGATGGCGCTCGATGAGGGGCCCCTTGTGCGTGATTTGGAACTCGATATTCCCATGGCCACTACTAGGTGGAGAGGATGATGTCTCGGGCGTATTTTGATTCGCTTCTGTCTGATGTTCGATGATGGTTGTTGGTGTAAGCCGTACGATTGGTGAGGTGACAGATCCCGCGGAAGTGGAATATTTCCGCGCCCAAACTGACACCTCTCACACTAACACCACCACACACTTGTTGAAGCTACTGATTGATGACTTCGGTATATCTCATTCATCATAAATTTATTCTCGTTTATTTTTACTCGTACGGTTAAACGTATCTACCAAAGAAGTCCCGACAAAGACCGCATTGTGATGTCTGTTAGACGAATTGACCTTTCAAAGGCTGTGCGTTTAGGGTAACCGACATGGCTCTTGTACCATCATCGCTAACTCGACGAACAACAGGTATAGAAGAACAGCCCAACAACACCAAGTTCGAGCCTTAAGCAGTCTATCTATCGTGAAACATCTAGAACGCACAGCATATGCAGTCTTTCTCCATCCAACCAACCCAGCCAAGCTCTAGCCTCTCGCCTTGACTCTCCAGTTGACATCCTGCTGAGTTGTGCTTGGTCATCTTCACATCGCACCGGGCCATTTGACGTGTCGCCCGGTCTGCCACTAACATCTCACCCAGCAGACTTTGCCCAACCGGCTCGCGTGCCTTTCGGATCGGCCGCCGGGAGCCGGTAAGTGGTCCTGTCAGTTTTAAGCGAGGTCAACAAGAAACTGCACATGTTCAAACTCCTCCAGGAAGTGTGTGTGTCTGCTTCTTCGGGATGGTGTGTTCGTGTATGCCAGTCACTTACTGCATGCAACACAACAATACAACAATAACCCACAACGTCATCTTGACCATCATAATCAAGGCTTCTTCCCGTCAGATGCAAACACTTTGATGACCTCCACCACTCCGGCAATGCCTTGACTCACGATCCCCCTCCCCCACACCACCTTCGGAGTCCAACATATCCACAAACCCTTCCACAACGAAAACCAAAAATCCATGTAGCACAAGAATCTTCTCCGACGCTAGAAGATGAGAGAACAAGACGTGTCACTAAACATGCCACACTGTGCATTCGGTGACTGGGTTTAATCTGTAGGGTTGGTGAAAAAAAGAGCGCTCTCTCAGCTTGCGCCACGTGGTGGTGGTGATCTGCCAGGAACAAGTTGGGCCGATCCAGGAACCCGAGTCAGGGCGGAGCGGATTCTGATTGGAAAAAGCTTAACCTGATAAACTCCAACGTTCGTGGCAAATCTTTACCTTTTTGCCAACGGTTACAAGCTCCCGGCCAGAAGGCGTCGTTTCAACCAAAGCTTGACCAAAAGTCTCTTTCCTCTCTGTTGTAACCACACATCCCGAAGTCACACCGTAAACTGATAACCAACACAGTAAGAATTCATGTAACCGATCACAAAAGACACAAATCCCGCACATGTTTAATGCAAGTCCCCACCAAACGTGTGCACCGACCCTGAAACAAGTTGAACCTGCATTAGTCCATGTAGAAGAAAAAACCTTCGTGGACTTACCACAGCCTATCACCAACAAGGTCCTGGTTGTCATTGCTCCGTCATGGCGAAAAAATGGAAAGGTACATGCAAAGAAACAATCGGTGAAAAAAAAAGGCGCAAGGGTTTGTGTGTGTGCGCATGTGTGTGCGACGTAACCTAAGTCATCTTACGGTGTTCATGTTTCTCTTGGCGGATCTCGTTGGATTAAGGTTCTGAGAACTTGGCCAAAACTGGCCATGAACTTAGCAGGATTCGGGATGGATTCTGTTTCTTACAGGAAACATGTTGGCCCATCCTTCGGCACATGTGCTGACAGCTTCTGAGGATCTAATCTCATAGAATCCTATCAAGGGTTTAAACAACTTTATATCTGCCAATTCACACAAAAGTAGTTCAAGAGTACGGCGTAGTTCACGAAAAGTCAGGCACATGAGAATCGAAGCATATATATCATAAGCACTATGAATATATAAAGTAGAAGGTTTTAATAAACAAGATCCCAAATCTAGTATCCAGGTGACCTTTGGGAGCGGGCCCAATTGATGATGTCCGCCTCTCTCTAATATCGACTTGAGTAAAAAGTCATCCAAAGACACAGTAGCACGCAACCGTTAACACCAGGTATTGATGGAAACACAAGTATACCCCAGCTCTATGCCAAAAATTGAAACGATTCAAAAACAAGCACCCTCGCAAGGAAGGGCTTACTTAGAATAGTCGACAGTGACAGTAAGACGGGCCTTGCCGGCGGGGAGGTTGAGACCGATGCCGTCAAGGTCCTCCATGCCACCGAGGTAGGCGTTCTCACCGGTGCCACCGGGGTAGATGGTGGAGCAGGTACCGTGACCGCAGACCTGGAGACCGGGAATGTCGAGGTTCTCGGCGGCCGAGACGAGGCAGGAGGCGTCAGCACCGGACCACTTCTTGTTGGACTCGTTACCAAAGTCGAACTCGAGCCAGGTGGAGGCGAACTGGCCGATGGCGGTGGTGGGGACCTCACCGACACCGCAGGCGCAGCCACCCTGGGAGTTCTCGTCAAAGGCGATCACCTTGGAGCCCTTGCCGGGGAGGGTGAAGGTGATGGCCTGGTTGCCCTTCCAGAAACCGTTGATGCCACCATCGGGGCCGATCTTGTTGAAGCAGACGCACTCCTGAGCCTTGGAGTTGGCGTTCTTGAAGGTGGTGGTGTACTTGTACTTGTCGGCAACGGAGGAGTCGACGGCCATGATGTTGCAGCCGTAGTCGTCAGAGGTACCGGTGTTGCCCTTGTAGGCGATCTGCTCGACGGTAGCACGCTTGGCGTTCTTGCCGCCGCAGAACTCCTTGTAGCCGGAGCTAGAGTCAGAGTCGGAGTCGGCAGCAGCGGAGGTGGCGGGAGCAGCAGCCTCCTGGCTGGAAGCGGGAGCCTCGTAGGCGTTAACCGCGGCGGGGGCGGTAGCGGCAGCCTGGGAGACGACCTGGGTGGCGTACTCGGTGACGGTGACGGGCTTGTTGGCGACGACAAAGTCACGGCGGCCGTGGGCGCGCTGGTGGGCGTGACCGCTGGGGTGGGCAGAGACGCCGAGGGCGGCAGCCAGGATAACGACGGAGGAAGAAACCTTCATTTTGATAGTTTTGTTGTTGTAGTTTGTTGACTGAAACAGATTCTGCTTTTGTTGATGAAAAACACTGGCTGTCGTATTCCCAGAATACTCCTTAAGTTGCCTTGGAAAGATTGTAAGGTAAGTTGGTTCAAGAGAGTGTTGTCAACGCAAATGGAAGGGCTGTATAAGGAATGACTGGAAGGCAAAGGAGGCCGTGATCCGAAGAACAGTGGATTGAAGAAGGAAAGAAGAATCAGAAACCAGAAAGGGAGGGAGACGGGCCATTAATAACGTGAACAGGGGGCGTGGCCGACTGCCCGTGGACGAGATGAGTTGGAGTGGTGTGGGTGGTGTGGATGGGCGGCGCCATGTCTCTCCTCTCTTGTCTGGCCCTCACCCCATCCCCCATCCTTGTCCACGCCCTTGAATCATGGTTCTCTCCTTGTTCTGTTGTGCCCTGAATGTATCTTCCCAGCTCTTCCGCGGGTTGTTGCTGGTGGGCCTTGCCGGGTCCACGACTAACGCTGGACCGGCGCCAACGCCAACACAGACACGACCGGTACAAGCGCCACGGTCCACCGCCGTTCTCAAAGGTTGCTTCGCGCCAGGGGTAGGAATGCAACTCTGACCTCCCATCCCTGCCAGGTACCAAGCCTGCCTGATTGGCCTCTGCCCTCCCTACCGCCCTGAGCGACCACCGCCGAGAAGAGAAAAACCCACACCCCAAGAGTATCCAAGGGAACTCGTCCAGAAGCCCACGCAGATCGCCGGCCGCGTCAGCAAATCTGCAAGTCTGCCCTGGAAGCCGAAGACGTACGTCGTCCAGCTGCGGGTTTGGCTGGATCGGAACAGCATCAACTCACAGAAATCAGCGTGCGTGTTTTCCTTGGAAGAGAAATTGGGAGCGACGAATGCGCCTTGCGCATACCGTATTGTGGACGAATTAATTGCAGGTCCTGACAGTGAAAAGCAAACGAAAAGAAAGAAAACAAGGGTCCAGAAGAAGAAAGGGCACAGAGAAGCAAAGGGTTGAGAAACACGCCCATTTCCCACTCTTTCTCAGATCATGTCTCTGCCATCTTTAATCATGGGACTTCAACTGCAGCTGCGCGACAGCTTGTCACGGCAGTCATTGACCAGAGAAATGCGGAGAGAGAATGCCGTGGCTCGATACTCAGCGTCTCCCGATATACGTGGAGCCAGCCAACGTAGGCAGCTTGACGCCGCAGAAGCCCATCTCAACCGTATGCTGTGGACAGTGTGAGCGCCAGGCTTGTATCATCAACCGCGGCCGACCTTTTGCTGGTTGTCCATGCTTCCTGCTTCTGATCAGCCACCATCAACGGTAACCATCCATCCATCGGGGATCTGCAAACCCCCTCCCCCTCTTTCAATTCGCTGGCGTGACGCCCTCCCACACTCCGGTTTGTCGCTGGGGTCATTGTCTGTTGTCGGCTTTCCGCCGTGCGTGTCCTGTCCCTGACGCGGCCTCCTTTCTTGAAACAATAAACACAAGTAATGAGCAACTCTCCTTCAATGGGCCATCCAGAAGCTCTGGATGGTCTTTCGCCAGCCCACGAACGACCGACCGGGGAGTGGAAATGAGGGAGAATGATGACAGCCACTCACGATCGAGAAAGGGGGCCGCTGTGGAGCAGATCAAGATGGCGGTGGGAGTTGGCAGAAATTTCCCTTTTCGGATGCGCACCACCACATCACGGTCAAGGGCCATCCACGACATGACATGGGGGTGACCTTTTGGCGTGGCCTGTTGTTGCTTTGTTGACCAAATACAGGGAAACCCGGAAAGACCTGAAACAAACAAGACAAAGGGTTCCTTGTATCTCTCAGCCTCTTTCAGGTCTCTTCTTGCGCTTGGCTTCTCCTTCTGTGTTGAACGCTCTCTGTCCCTCGTCTCCGTTTTCCCCCAGTTGCTTCTTTAGGAAATCGTCTAAACAACAACAACCAGGGATCCATCCATTTGACAGCTACTCGTCAACCTTGACAGAGGGAACCAACCAACCCCCTTACTACTACATAGTATGGATGTTTTGTATACGAATACTCATCAGTACTGTGTTATACGCTACGTCGTATAATCTGCGAAATTATCGCTCTGCTAGTACTTGATCTTGGCCAAATGATAAGAGGGGCACTGCACTGCACTGCCGCTACATACAACCCTTTCATCCTGACACTCCCTGATTCAACATTCCTAACCTTTCATCCTCTTCCATAACTCTTCGTCATCTGTTTCTACTTCGTCTCAAACAACCGAAGGCAAAGACAACCCTCTCAGTCGAGAACAAAGACCGACCTCACCTGATGGGCCTCAGTCTATTTCCAGCACCCTCCATCTTTCAGCCCTTCTCTGATCCTTTCCGGGTACGTCGGGTACGTGCGCACCAGCTTCTCCGCTATGTTGCCTCCCAGGTTGCTATTCCTGGCACGTGCCACGGGCCGTATCCATGCCCGCCCATAATTCATATCAAGGCTGGTAATGTAACCTTCAAGGGATCCCGAGCCTGTCCAAGGTTGCCATGCAGATAACCTGGACTTGTCCCTGAGCGAGATTGAGCAATGACAACGCTTAATGCGCTCCCTGACAAGAGAAAGGGGGGCATGATCTCCAGTTCCACATCAATTCTATGTAGATCAGAAAGGAAAGAATGTGTATTTTCGCTGCGTTATTGACTACCGACTACCTAGATGCCATCGGATGTATCTGAGATTCAGCCAACTTCAGCCCGCTCATCATCGCTTCCATCATCCCGCCGTCTTTACAACTTCGTTCTGCACCCGTGACCCCTCTGCAAACACTCGCCGTTTTCATGCTCCAACCCCTCTACACCTTGAATCATCCAGCCCAGTCTCGCCATGCATCCAAACCGGTTCCAGCCACTGACTGTCTCACTCAACCTTTCAGCCTTTCCCGGACACGATCTAGAAGTAGCTCCTCATGGCGTCTTCGTAGCCAGTGCCGCCTCTTAGATCCCGTCCAAAATTAGCATGCACGTTAAGCACCTGCTTGATGTGACGCATGCTGAGTGCCTCGCCCTTATTAACGGCAAGATCCTGAGCTGAGCTTATCACATTCTTGATCTCTCGTCCGTTCAACTCTTGCTTGGAGAGATACGTCCAGTCATCCTCCTTCAGCGGCTCTACCTTGAGCTTGCCCAGATCACGCACTCTGTCGAGGAACATCTGGAAGATGGTTCGCTTCGCCTTGGCATCGAGGGCATCGTACCGGAGGGCAATGTGGATCCGCGACTGGAACGCTTCATCAAAAGTCTGCAGACCTGTCAGCCTATACAAATCATGGGGTCTGACTCGCTTCCGAGACATACCTCAACGCGGTTGGTGGTAAGGAACAAAATTCCCTGGAAATACTCGAGTTGTCGGAGAAAGATGCTCACGAGGGCGTTCCGTTGAATGTCATGCATGTTGCGTTTCTCCAAGAACACGTCCGCCTCGTCCAGGAGAAGGATGGCCCCCCAGGCATGGCAAGTGTCCAAGATCTTCTGCAACTCTGCCTCGAGGTATCGAGAATCCGTCCCAAGCTCTCCTGCTGAAGCCATATACAGAGGACACTTGAGCAACTCGCTGATACCCTCGGCGGTAAGTGTCTTGCCTGTTCCTGGAGGTCCATGTAGAACCGCTGTCATCATGTGTCAGTTACTCCTCGCCTCTGGCACATCTCAAGGGCTTTACTTACTGACAAGGCCCTTTCCTTTGCCTTGAATCACATCGTCAATCGTTTGTGCCGCATGGTACTTGCGTGATTTGACAAGAGCTTTGATCAAGTCCTTGGTTTCGGGTTCGAGGACCAACGAATCCCAGGCTTTGTCGTTCCACTTGATTTCGCCGATGCCAGAAACACTCAGCTCCAGCCAATGCTTCTCCGAAAAGGAGAACCCGAGAAACACAGGTGAAGCGATGAGATATTCCTCGTCAGTGAACTCAAACGTCTCTGTCTCTTCAGAACCCTCTCCATCTCCGCTCTTGGGGGCGATCTTGTCGAGTTCTTCCCGGTCGTGTTCGCCCTCGAGGTAATCCTTCGGTATTCTTGCTCTCTGTACCTCACCTTTGTCATCCTTAAACAGCTTGGTGACATACTTGACCTTTTCTACCCCAGAGTCCGAGTCCGAGTCCTCACAGCAACAGCCGCTCTCCGATTCCGAGTCTGAACCATCGGAGAGAATGTCTGGATCCTTTGGTTTGACCGACGACACACTGTAATTCGGGTTGATCCTTCGAAAGGTTGATGGATCAATCATGACGCGGCTTGCCTGGATGTTGAACTTGATGATCATGTTCTTCTTGCGCTTCATGAAAGCGATGCCCTGGTAGCTCTTGTAATGAACGCCGCTGAGCTTGACAAACTTCTTGCCTCGTTCGATCAAGTCGGCACGGAGCTTGCTCTCGTTCTGGTGGAACCGAATGGGGTAACAGGGCAGACTGGTGATTCTGCGAGCACCTTGGAACTCGTCCACGTCCACTGCCATGTTGCCATACCCGAACCGCTTCCCGTCAAACTCCACGTACTTGCCATCAATGTAGTAGTACCTGCCCTTAACTATCGAATGCTGAAGAACTGCCATGTCTACCTTGAATATTCGGGGCTCGCTGGTGCATCCGTACGTCGTGGTGTAAGCCAGCGTGTTCGGTTTCCAGAGAGCCCACAGAAGGTCGAAGGTGATGAGCCCATTCTCCAGCATGGGATACAGACTTTCTTTGGTGGTTTCGTACTCTTTGTCGATGTACTTAATCATGACCTTGAGTGCCTTTCTCTTGTCGTCGAGTCGCACCTGGTTCTTCTTTCTCGCCTTCTTGGTCTCACCAGCTGGCTTGGCTTCCTTGAGCGCCCTGAGGTGATCTCGGAGATCCTCCAGGTACCTTGGTTTGAGATTAGCATGCTGGGGGAAAAATAATACTAGGGGAAGCTCACAGGAATAGTAGGTGAGGGTTCAGCTTCGGCACCTCATCAACCAGACTAACCCCGTCGGCAGTCCCAATGACGTCCTGTAGACATTCGCGCAGGAGCTTGCTCTTAATGTCAACGTACGTGTTACGGTACTTGCCTTCCCAGTCGAAGGTTCGGCGAACATGAAAGATGAAGTCCGAGTACTGCGAATCGCTGTCGATGTCGGCTGTATCTTGCAGTTTGAAGTTGTGGATCTTGCTATCCCACACCTGGTCAACACGCTTGAAGGCCGGATACTTGCTTTTCTTCTTGGTCTCTGCAGCTTGATCCGATTCATCAGTCCCTAGGAGTCCGAGTTCCTTGAGATGTCCCTTCGGTGAGCTTCCAGGGGTTTTGTATGCCGCGCGACTCTCCCCCAAACCATAGCGGCCCCTTTGCCCAGAAGGCTGTGGAGCAGAATACACATTCGCTTGAGGATACATGGCGCTTTGCGGATACTGAAATTGATAAGGGTATCCGGGGGTGCTGAAAGCAGGTGCAGGAGCTGGGGTGGAAAGTTGCTGCTGTATCTGAGATACCTGAAGCTTGAGAGCTTTGAACTGACTCTTAAGGCCTGATTTCTTAGATTTCGAGGTACCTTCTTGGTCGTTCTCCTCATCGCTGTCCGAGGGGTCCGAAGAGTCGGCGTCAGAATCGGAAATGTCATCTTTGGCCTTTTTCTTCTTCTGCTTGCTTGGTTTCTTGCCGGATTCTTTGGAAGACTTTTTCTTGCTGGAGGGTAGTTTCTTCCCAACCCCTTTCTTTTTGCTCTTGGCCTTGTCTTTGTCCTTCTGACCGCAGTCATGGTGCTTGCAAGATTTGTCAGCGGCCTGGGTGGCGTTGTCATCGTCATCTGAATCAGGCTCCGTATCTGCCTCAGAACCGTCGGAGGTGTCTTGGTCTTCTTCGTTGGAAGCAGATTTGGCACCGCCCGAGCTTGTCTTCTTCTTGCGTTGATGGTGTTTAGAGGTTGAAGTGCTCTTGGTAGATCGCTCAGTTGACTTTGGGGACGTGACTTCGGCAGTTTGTTGATCTCCCTCTGTTGTCTTTTGAACATTTGGCTCCTTCTTGGCGGTCCCTTCAGGGACAATCGTCACTTCAGTCTCCTCCATTGTGAGAGTGGTGAGAGTGGTGAGCAGCGGTTTGCTTTCAGCGTGTCAGAGAAGTGATAGTTGACTGTCGGATGAAGGAGTCAACCACAGGGAGTTGCGCGAGAAGTTTGTAGCTCGTTGTGTGCTGATAGTTGTCACTGAATCACACAAGGTCACCTGCCAGGGAATGCAGGAAGGGTCCTGTCGGCTCAAATCGCACAACTGCAGTGACTTGTATCAGTACACTCAAACAATGCTTGAGTCCCAGCTGTTTTTGTTTGGGTTAATCAGACTATTCTTCCAGAGGGCCGAGATTTTGACGAACCTGGTGTGGAATGTGTCCAACTGAGTCAAGACACGAGTCGTTGGGCAGAAGGGCGCATACGACACTGAATTGTGCTCGGCGACTGATCAAAAGATGGGGTTTCTTGTTTCCCAAAAGAAGAGATAGAACTCAAAAGATGCTGTAACTTGTCTTGACGGCCAGAATGATGAGTTCTGCTCTGGTAAGTCTTGAGCTTAGGAGCTACTCAATAGTGGCAACCTGTCAGTGGATAGGAATAAGAAGAGGCCAAATTCCGTGCAACTGGGCTTGAATGGATTTAAGACTGTGACGATGAAGATGAACAAGTAGAGTCAAGATGAGAACATCAGAGAAGGCTCAGAAGAGTTTGCAGAAGGAAAAGAGGCAACAAACACCTCAGGACAGTGGCTGCCCGTGTTGCAGCCGACAGATGGCATCAGCGATGAAGAAAGGGCAAACCAAACCAACAAAGATGGAGGTGGGAGCCACTCAAGACGTTGGGACGGCACGACACAGGCAGAACAGAAAGCCACCAAGCAAACCGGCGTGTGCATGAGCAAATGATGGCCTAGTGATTGGGCCAGCCATGCTTGACAATATGGAACCTATGTTGCACAGCATCCAATCCAATCGTCCATCCGTTGATCCTCAGGCAGGCTGCATCTAGAATAAGGTCAGTTTGCCCGGTGTGGAGAGACAAGTGAGATATGACATTAGGGAACTGACGAATGGGCAGAAGAGGCATGACGATGATGATGATGCCTAGAAATGATGCCTATCGTGGAGCTCTCCAGCTGCTGAGCAATGCTGAGTGAGGTTGGTGAAGGAAGAATATTGTACAGTTTCATTGTTACCAAGAGGTTCCTGTATCTTTCCGTTGGTGGATGGATTCATCCTGTCCAGTTCCATTTCCTTAGCGGCCCCTCTCCATCTTTGCCGGGCGGGAAAGAGGCGCCAAAATGGAGCGGGTCTGGGGTACCAAGTGACCTACAACTCCATCAGGCTTTGGAAGACCCATAGGTAGGGAGAACATTGGGAAAGAGATTGGATGTCTTGCATCAACGATTCTAGTCATGGGAAACTATTCGCACGGGCAGCTCACCATTGCTTACTCCTGTCGTACCTCTACGATCTTTCCATCATCTACAACTTCACAAGGCAGAACCTCCAGCTGTCAAGACATGTGAGGCGTCTGGCTCATGCAACGCACCTCAACCCCATATTCTCATCCAAGACGGATGGGATCCTCAGAGGTTGGCGGCACGAGACGTCCACAGGTCCACAGTGTCCAACACATCAAACATCAACCGCCTCATTCCTCTACTCGACCAATCAGGCCCCTCATCAAAGGTCCATCTTGAGCCGTCAGGCCTATTGTCAACCGCACTTCTGCCTGCAGTCAGGATGGTGCATCTTACAAGGCCCCACGCCGGGCTCTCTGGCAAACGATTGAGGCTCTGGGCCCAGCCAAAACAAAGAAAAACCTGCCCATACGGCTACCCGCCATGATGAGTGCGACCGGATGGCAAGAGACGTGGCCTTCGTCCGCTGACTCCCGTTCGTATTCGTGCGATGGATGTCGGAATGCGAGATGGAAACACCAGAGCGACGCCGGTGAGCAAGACCACGTACTGCGACAACTCGTCATGCTGTGTTTGTGTTTGTCTAAGCCGCCGTCTTGCTGATGCACCCTAGCCCGTGAATCGACAGGCCGCACAAGAATTTTGCCAAGGGCGAGACCATTCATCTGCCAGGTGATGTGCTGGCGCTACATGGATGGGATGGATGCCGGCGGGCAGCAGCCGGGCAAACACCAACTGGTGTCACAAATCCCGTGCAGATGCGGCATCCTAGGTATCTGTTTGACGGTCTGTGTGGTGAGTTTTGCTTCTGCCGGCGTAGTCAGTCAAACTGGTCTAAGGACTCAAGGAAGGCCTAGGCACTCCAAACATGTTCGCGCCAAAGGTGACCTGCACTGCGATGATTCCCCAGATGAGATTGAGATCCCATGGAATTGGCGCCGATGTCGGTGGCTCATGAAGGGTGCCCGCAGCTTGGAAGGATCCTTGTAGTTAAGATAAGCTACACAAACATTTGCCGGACAGTAGATCTTACAACTTGAATAAATGATACGCTTCAAACTCGCCAAAAGCTTACAGGGTACCTGGAGCCATCTAACCTATCCAACGAATGCGAGCAGTATGGACGTATTCCATCTGACATATTCAGGTATAGGTTTGGGAGGCTCTTACTGCTTACTTAAATCTTGCAATTACATGAGCATAGTTATTAAAGTTGAGGGAAACCTTAATAATATTCCCCTAGGCTCATCATGAGTTGGATTTTGGTGTCTTGATGACGACGGCGCACTAACGCATCGAATTTGTTATGGATGGTGGATGGCGGGCAACATTGGAACCCAAGGACCGGGATACCCGCTCCTCCACGTTCGCTTGTCAGAGGGTTAGCGAGCCCAGATGCATGAAGAATGGCTTTCAGATTCAGTCATTGGATCATGGATTTTTCAATCTCCAAGATTCTGGAGGAGATGCGCATGCAAAACAGGAAAAAACCTGGTCGAGACTGGGCATAGCCCTCGCTTGCAGGGTAGTAATAATATGCATGCTTGGATGATCTTGGGGTGGATGTTAGGGGTCTTGCTCATCGTTGCACGTATTAACCTTGGGAGCCAGGACCCAGGCCAGACAATAAATAATTCGTGGGAGTGATCGTTTCAGTATCATGATATTCATTAACATGAACTGATTAAATTACATGGTTGCAAGCCTGAGAGCCAGGTCTGAGACCATTTTCCACCGTCCCCCGCGCTGCTGCAAGCGACGCAAACTGCAGCTCATGATAGCAAAAGCACACAGACCAGGAGGTGGCTGGGGTTGGTCCAATCGCCAGCCTTCGCGACGTCATCGCCAGCTCGTTAGTCCACCGAGGTAGCTCCTTCCTGTCAACTTGGTTCAGTTGATTCAGGTGGAAGGTGGAAGGAACCTTGCTACTTTGAAGGAAGGCGCGGGAGGGGAAGGAACTTGGAACAGAACCTAAATCGCTTGGACACGGACCTGCCGAGCTGAAGCTTCTCTTTTCAGCTACTGTCCTCCTCATGGCGGCCCAATCTTGACCTCATCATCCTCGTCGTCGTCGTCGTCACCGTCCAGAGTAGAGGGGCATTGCGCTTGACTCTTGCAAGCTGCAGCTATCCGTCAATCGCCATACAAAGATCTATCTGAGACACCATCGGCCCGGTATCATTGCCTCTGACAACGTCTGAGCCATTGTCTCTGGACCTGGATCTTGACCGTGGCCCTGGACTCGACTTGGATCTCTTTGCGGCACGCCATCATCGCCTGACCTAGGCGTAACGCGGCAGCTTGCGAGTCCACACTAAACACCAACCCCACTGCACGCAGCCTCCCGTCGCGAGCTCGTACCATACTTTATTGTCTTCACTCGCCTTTCGAGTGTTGTGAATTGAGCACGACGAGCGACGCGCCCGGAGCACAATCGAAGCTGCGAGCTAGCTATCCATCATGCCTGGCAACTGGAGGCGATTCAAGGGCTTCTTTTCCCTTAACGGCACCAACGGCACCAACAGCCGTCATGCCTGGCTTCACGAGGAGGAGCGAGCGCGCATGTTTCTTCCCATTCGCTTCTGCCCAAGGCCATTGAGCTAACACAATGATCGCCAGTCCTTCCTCATCACAGGAACCAGAACATCGAGTCTGCCATTCCGCCCCGAGAGGTCACAAAGGTCTGCCTCCGACTGCGACACCTGATTCGCGAATGCATCCCGTGCGAACTTGAAGAGAGCCAAATTACTCGTTCCCACAGCACCATCATCACCAATAAGGTCATCCAGGCCGCAAGGGAAGCGGGCGGCGAGCGATACGGATCATGTGTGGTATGTTGGATACCAATCCGCTGGACCCGGATTCTTAACTGACGTTTCTCGCTTCTGCCACCAGGTCTACGCTCTGCTGGTCAACATGCGATGGTTCCAACGGGAAGCCATTGTCGAGCTATGGGATGCTAGTCTCCATGACCTTCGTGCCGTTGCTTGTACTGTCATTGCTAAACAGATGTATGCTCGTCATACTCTTTCACCCATCAGGTACTGACCATTGCCTCTAGCATCGAGACCGAGGACGATATCGAGTACCTCCTGCATCACGTTCTGCTTCGACGGTATTCATTCCTCATCAACCAAGAAGCCACTGCCCCGACCAACGTCATCGAGAAGGCAGTTGACTTGCATGCTGTCCGGGTCATTGGTTCATCTGGCTATCAGAAGTGCATTGCCTATCTATGGCGTGGCTGGTTGGTACAGGACGAGAACGATCCGTCCAAGTTTGTCGACTACAAGGACAAAGACAACACCAATTTCATCGTACATATGGATCCTGACCGCATGCGAGCACCGCGCTACCAGAATGCCGCCCAGCTACTGTTTTCCTTCGTCTATCTTGGACTCTACACGATCGCCATCAACTCGATCAACGCGACAGGCGTGCTTGATGCGGCTGAAATCGTGCTCTACATATTTACCTTTGCCTTCGTTGCTGACGAACTTGTCAAGTACTACAAGGCGGGCTACCACATCTTGGGTTTCTGGAATGTCTTCAACTTCATCCTGTATACCTTCTTGACCGTGTCTCTCGTCTTCCGTATCATTGGACTCTCGTACTGGAAAGACGACAAACACCACGAGGAGTACAACCGACTGAGCTACTATCTACTGGCTTTTGTTGCGCCAATGTTTTGGGGCCGTCTCCTGCTTTACTGCGACAGCTTCCGCTTCTTTGGCGCCATGTTGGTCGTTCTGAAGGTCATGATGAAAGAATCGGTCATCTTCTTTGCTCTGCTCATCATCATTATTATTGGCTTCCTTCAGGCCTTTATCGGTCTAGATGTCGCTGAGGACAATGTTGCAGGCGACTCGTGGTTCATTATTGAGGCTATGCTCAAGGCCATCATGCAGAGCCCCGAATTTGACGGATTCGAGAATTTTGGACACCCATATTCGTTTGGGTTGGTTCTCTACTACTGCTTTACCTTCATTGTCATGGTGAGTTGACAGATTGATCCAGCATGTGGCGTGCAGAGCTGATTTGGAACTCTAGATTATTCTTCTCAACATCCTCATTGCCCTTTACAACTCGGCCTATGAGGACATCTACGAGAACGCTGACGATGAGTACCTGGCACTCTTTGCCCAGAAGACGATGCAGTTTGTGCGAGCCCCCGACGAGAACGTTTACATTGCTCCCTTCAACCTGGTTGAAATTATTGTCTCTGGCCTGTTCGAATGGTGGATGCCCAAGTCGACGTATGAGTTCATCAATGACTGTGTTATGGCCGTTCTCTACTCGCCCCTCCTGTTTGTGGCTGCGTGGCTCGAGACACGCACCGCGCATACCATCCGCCGGAACCGAGCTCGAGGTGAAGAGGACGATGACCAGGTGCATGAGTGGGAGCAATTCCACGAGGAGATTGACTTTGAGGCAGAGGGCTGGACAAAGACCTGCGATGCTGCTAAGCCTAACGTGGAGGAGGAGCCAGCCGTCATCGAAGTGCGCAAACTGCGGGCTGAAGTTGATGAGCTTAAGCAGATGCTTTCGAATCTTGGCAGTGCCATCAAGGGGAAAGAAGATCAGCCCGTTGAAGAAGTGAAGAGCGGAAAGGCGCCAGAGACAGAGACAGAGGACGACGAAACTCTGAAGACTTCGGAGGTTATCGAAACCCCTGATGTGCCTGAGAACCCTGATGAGCCCGAACAGGGTGATGTGGCAGAGGCTCAAGACGCCCCTGAGACCTCGGCGGCTTCTGGCGACAACAAGGGTGGTAAGAAGAATAAGAAGAAGAACAAGAAGAAGGGCTCTGGAGGAGCAGGATCCGGCTCTGGTGGGCCTAGTTCCTAGGGGCGCAGGCGACTGAGAGGCTGATGAAGGGCAATGATGTGGATATATGCTCGTGTGAGCAACTGGTTTTATGCAATGGTCTGTGTTTGGTTGGCTCTCTGATCTGATTTATGTATACCTTGGGATGATGGGAATGTTTGATGTCTGACTGAATATGCTGCGAGTGTTTGTACGGATCTTGTAACGCGTTGAATTGAATGTTGAGAGTAAGATGACTGTCTAATTGATTTGATGTTGGAAGGAGCTCCAAGGCTAATCATGGTGACGTTGTTTGTGATATGCATACACTCAAGGTTTCTAGCAGGAAACATCCGTCACTTGAAAAGGTATCTCTGGTTGAATATGGACTCTTCATGATAATTGACAATTGGATAGAGGAGGTCAACTGTCATAACCAGGCTAACCATGATACTACGTACTCCACCAATGTCCATTCTCCTGGTGTCAAACACATCAAGTTCTCTCTTTACTGTTCTTCGCTACCAGTGGGAGGAAAATATCGCCTATTTAATCTGGTCAGCTATGATTCTTCTCCCAACATGAGGACATCAACTTACGGTAGCGCATTGTTATACGCTTCCACATCCCTGGGCATGAAAGTGACAAACACAACCCTGAGGAGATTGTTCCCATCCTCAGTCTCCATAAACTCCCTCACAGTCTTGCAGGCAACATATGCGGCCCTCTGGCTAGGGAACCCGTAGATTCCCGTGCTGATGGCGCTAAAGGCGACGGTGCGAAGGTTATGCTTGACAGCAAGCTTGAGGCTCTCACGATAGCAGCTGGCCAGATCCTCATCCGGGTTCTTGACCTCACGGTAGATGGGTCCCACGGTGTGAATGACGTGCTGCGCGGGGAGATTGTAACCCTTCGTGATGACAGCCTCACCCGTCTCGATGGGTCCAAGCGGCGCACTCTCACGAACAAGATCCGGCCCAGCAGCAGCATTGATGGCGCCATCGACTCCTCCTCCACCCTGAAGCATTCTGTTCGCGGCGTTGACGATAGCGTCGAGGCGCAGCCTGGTAATGTCCCCCCGCATGTATCCGATGCGACGGTTGATCTCGTCGCTAGGCGGGAAAGCTGGCTCCTGCGTAGACTCGACTGCAGCGATGGAAAGGAGGGATGTAGAATCTGCGTAAAGCTGGGTGAGGATGGGAATGTCTCCGATGGATTTGGTAGCCATTTTGAGAATTTTGGTTGTTGAGAACATGTAATGGTTGTGAGAGGAAAGAAAGAAAGAAGAAGGCTTTCTCTTTATACTCGAGAAAAATAAAACCTTGGGCCGTTTTTTGATAACTTTTTTTTCTTTGAGACTTTTTTCTTTATCCCTTGCTTTCGTTCTGTTCACTCTCGATTAGTTATGAAAATTTGTCCTCAACTTGAGAGAAAAGCAATGGGGAGGGGATTTGCAAACCAACACACACACACAATAGCAGACATACAATATTGTTGTGTCTGATCAAGCAAGACAGAGAAGAAGAATGCGGGCAAACGGAAGCGTGAAGAGAGCTACTATAAGGAGATGTAATTTTCCCCCTCGACTTTGGATGGATTGTACCCTCTTTCTTCTTTGTTGTCGTGATGACAATGAGAGAGGGATGGGAACTGGAGAAGCTGTGGTGGTATGTACGTACCTGCCGATTGACTTCAGCTCCTGCCCCGCCTTGTTCCGTATTTGGAAGTTCGGTGAGCACGGGCCGGGCGGGGGCTAATCTATGTGGGTCTGACACCCTTCACCGAGATCTGGACGTTCCTCCTTGGATGAGACAACAATACGGTCTATCACTGTACTGACCCTGTTGGACAGAGAGCCCCTTTCCCTCTTTCATTTATTCTATTCACACAGTATCATGGAAGAGACCGTTATATTCAAAATTCGAAACTAAAACTAGGACAATCACACTCAGCACTAACTTGGAACCACTAACAAGAACGACTGTCAAGCATCCTTCAAAGCAACGCGCCCAACATCCAACTATCTCCAGCTTCGCCACCCAGCCAAATCCCGACCCGAGATACACTGACTAGAGTCTCAGAGTCTTCTCCTCTTCCTCTGGCTTCTTCCTTGAGTCAACCACGGTTGCCTCGGATTGGGAACCATCCACGGAGCCTTGCGCTTCAAACTCACCCGTGGCTTCAGACTCTGCCGGTTCCTCGACCATGCACCACCAGCCTTGACCTCATCTTCACTCCAGGATTCGACACTCGTCGACTCACTGCTGCCCTCCCGCTCCGGCCTATCATCGTAGTCATCGCTAGCTGACGAACTCAAGTCGTCGCTGCTGACTTCAATAACGAGGCGTGCACGGTTGGCGTCCGTCATCTCAATGTCACTGTCCTCATCCTGATCTGCTGTCTGACCGCCCGTGTTGGGTCTCTGCTGCTCCCACATCTGGTCCATGTCTCCCAGAGGCCCAGATCCCTGTCGATACCACCGAGACGTACCGCCTCGTCGGGGAGCATGTTGAGCAAAACTGCTGGGATCATTGTACTGAAAAGTCGTCTGCGCTGTGTTGTTGAGATCGTCCGTGACTGTCTCTCGGACAGCATATGGATGAGGCAGGATGCCGTACCCTGCGAGAGACGTCCCAGGAACACCCCCCAGAGTCTGTACAGGACCAAGAGGCTGGTTGACTTGCTGTGCCAGGTCGGCCGAGTTGTCTGCTACCCAAGCAGATGGATCGCCAGGCGTATGAGAAGGGAAAGCAGAGCCCGCTGATGAAGATTGATAAGAAGCAAATGGATTTTGGGACGGCACTTGTACGTTGCCAAACGCTGCCGTCTGGGTTACCATCCCCACCTTCTGTATCTTGGGTGGGATGAAGGGCGGCTGCATAGCCTGAGATGCTGCGGTTTGCTGAAGTGTCGGAGACTGGCCACCGGCTTCTGCGCGCCTAAGTTTGTCATCTTCGGCCTGTTGTGCCTGTTGCTGCAGACGACTGACCAGGTTGCTAACCTGTGGAATGTCGAAGATGCCTGTGGAAGGCCCGGCGAGGGGGTTGCTCTGGTCGGTATTATCATCAAGTGTCCCAGCCCATCTCTGTGCCACCGCGATCTCATCCGGGTCCTGCCCAGGGAGTATGATCTTGGAACCTCCTAGGTGCAACAAGCTTTCGTACCTAGTTTTGAACTCGCGCACCTTGTCGAGAACCTCACCCTCCATGTTCAGCATCTCCTTCTTGGCCAGAAAGTACCACACCTGATGTCGCTTCCGACTAGCTGTTCGCAACATGGGCAGTGACGGCATCATGCCACGCCAGTCATTTGCGAATTTGAGCGGGTTCAAGGCCATTAGGTCTGCGACGGTCAGGAGCCTTATTCCAAGCTCAGTAATCCTACTATCCCACTCGCTGTCCCACGTTGGCATATCAAATTCGGCGTGCCCCATTACCGTAAGAATGTCTGTCAGACCAGACGCCATCTTTTTTGCTCGAGTCGCTATCTGACGAGCCTGATCTGGAACTTTTTGTCTGTAGGCTGTCCAGTACGAGAGTGAGAGTTGATATAATTCGCACACCACACTTTCCAGCCCTGAGCATTCCTCCAGCAGAAGGTTCGTCAAGTCGATGAGCTTGCGAACCACGCGTCCCTCGTAGCCATACCCGGTTGTAGCCGTAATCTGCACCCGCCAGAAATCCAGGCCCCTGCCTGCGCAGATGGCGGACTCGGCATCCGGACACCTACCAAGGCGCCGTCTCACCTCATCCCAATCATGGTACAAGTCTGTTAGAGTAGTAATGTTGTCTGGTGTAAGGCCGACTCTGCTACTGCTCGCGGTGAACATTATGGTGAAGCCGATGTACTCGTAACACAGCATTATCACCTCTTGCTGAAGCTCTTGCCATTTCGCATCGCGCTCGCTCCATCCCTTGTTGTCCTCGTGCAATCTCCACAGCAGAGAGCCAAACTCAACGGCGTCCATGACAAGGGCTGAAAAATATGCATATAAGACATGTTTTTTCTTTTCATGAAGCCAGTTGAGAAACTCGTCGACCACCCAATCTCTGTCTTCGCGTGACCCCACGTTGGCAGTCTTGAACATGATGGTTTTTGTCGCGATTGCGGCCGGGTTGTAGGTGACCTTGTGAGGTCTTTCTGACGGCTTCCTCAAGGCTGCTGTCCCATACTTCCTGACCGAAATGTCCCAGAAATCTTCATCGAATAACGGTTGGACATCGTTGATGCGAATGAAATGATTGAGCTGCTCCATACGGATGTGGGGAGCACTTAGGTTGGGCGAAGCATTGTACTCGCCTGAAGGCCATATGCACTTTGTTATCAGGGGTGCAGAGCTTTGAAGTAGTCGAGCTGGCGTATAGCCTTGATTGGAGCTAAGGAAACCCCAACATGAACCACCCAGCACCTGTTCCACGTCCACCGTTAGGATCTAGACCTGAGTTTCTAGTCAAGGATAGTAACTTACGTGATACTCGAAGCCGTGACCAGCTTCACTCACTGGGTCATCGTTATAGTAGGGTTCAAGCGGCCACTCACCGTCTGGACAGAGCTCGTCCCGTAATTGTCTACAGGCGTCAATCTCATCACGATCCGTAATCCCAAAATGCCGAGGGTTCAACAGCCATTTCGCGGCAACGCCAACCCATGCATGCTACAGTGATTGCCTTGTTAGTGGCATCTCATATCTTGACCAAGGTTGTCTTATCAGGGGCTGTACTCACCATCATCTCATGAACAATCGAAGCAGCCAACACAAGGCTGGCCATCATCTTCTCGCTTTTGCTATGCTTGTCCGACAAGATAAACCAAACCAACTCGGCATCGATCGAGATATCGATGGAATCCTCCTTTGCTGAATACCCACCAGGAAAGAGTGTGTGGGCGATGCAGTGGTCATCATACTTGCCAGTCAAGTAAAACGCACTTTCAAGCCTCAGAGTTAGAATTCTTTTAAGAGCTCGCCGGCTTACAGCTCGAGCCGAAAACTGAAAACTCTGCAGCCGCCGAGCACCCATGAGGTGATCCGGGTCGTGGGGATCCGGGTCCGATTTGGCTTTGAATTTTACTTCGTCGGGATTCGTCTGGCTTCTCCGGTTCTTGTAGAGATGATCGGGAACCTTGTACCTGTTGGTGACATCCTGCATGGCCTTGGTGTAGGGGTGATTGGTCTTAAGCATACGAGTAGCAAGCTGAAGAGCCGGCTGCATCGCGTCCCATACCCGGTCGTTTGTCGCTGGATCACATTCCTCTCGCACGCCATTCAGGTTATACACATATCGTGGGATTCCCGGGTGTTTGCCAAAGTCGGTCGTGTCCTCCCACATGTTTCGATCGAGCAGGCTTGATAGACCTCAGCAAGTGTTTAGAAGGGAGAAAGCAAGATTTATCTTACGTGTAGATCGGTCCAGAGAGTCCTTCGAAATCTGTATCCTCAAAGGTGAGATAATCTTCAGCGTAGATCTAGATGCGCCGTTAGAGAAGCACAGGGGAGACAGGTAACGTCAGGGACTTACCTCATCCATGGACATGTTTCCGAAAAGAATGGATTGCCAATTCTCATCAATAATCAAGTTCTCATACTGCTGCATGTACCACTGCTCCGTTTCCGTCCCCCGTTGCATATCTGGTCTTGCATCGGTCATGTACTCATCGATACTCATGCCATGTTGTGCTGCCAAGTAGTCGAGATTATCGAACAAGTTTTTTCCTGTCTTGATATCCCCAGTAGGAGGGAATAGTTGCCTGCTGGCGGCTCGAGTCGGCGATGTCCTTGAACGGCCATCAAGCCGACCTGGAAAGATGCTGAATCGCTCGGCGTATTTTGTTGGTCGTTTGTAGCTGTCCTTGGGATTGATAGCAGGACGTAGTCGATCGAAAAAGTCATTGATCTTGAAGTCTGTTCTCTCTCGCTGTTGCCCCTCATCCTGCCAGTCAGGATCCATCCATGGAGGGATGTATCGGACGTAATCCCAGGCTTTCCCAGCGGGCTTGGATGGTGTGTGAGGATTCTGGGAGAGATTACTCTTCCACGTCGTATTTGGAACAGTTCCTCCAGGTGTTGCACCCGGACTAGAAGGGGTTGAAGCCATGGGTTCTCGAGGTGGAATAACTATAGGAGGCAACAACAGGGCATCGGGCTTGAGTAGCTAGACCGTCGAGGGGCTGTAAAAGCATGGGGACGCTGATATATTTGTTCTTGTCTGCCTTCAAACCCTAGGATGGTAGCAAAATTGGTCTCGAATCCTTAATCATTCTATTGACACTCCCCAACCAGTACAACCCTCTCCTTACCCAAGAGCATTGACGAGTAGATTTGCTCATCAGACACACTTTAAGCTGGGTAGTTGTGATGCATGAAGCAGCCGTTCTACTCCGCCTTTCCATGGCTGAATGGGCGAACAAAGAAACCAGTGGTCATGGGGCTTCATCATGTCTTGTTTACTCGTGGAGCGTTTGTAAGCCCATCACCAAGTGTAGCGACGCCGTTGTGCAAGGAATAAAAGAGAACAAAGAGACGCGGTTTGATTTGGTTGGATGTGACGTGTTGGGCCGTCAACCAACTGGATCAGACAGGGGAGAGCGGCGGGTTGAAGAGACAAAGAGGTAATGGAAGGGGTTGAGGATTTTGGACAGACTTTCAAAGGGCGGACTTGGTAGGTGTCTCACAGCTAGCAAAACGGCGATATGAAGATGGCAACTAGGTTCTGACCCTGATCACTAGGGGTATGCTTAAGGAGAGGAAGATCTCGGAGCTAGCACTTGCTATGAAGATGCATCAAGTCACTTGAACTTGTACGGCTACGTACTGCTTTAACCCAGATATCCCAACGGGAAAGGTAGCACAACACCAGGTATAGCATCTATACGCATTGACCATGGCCACTGCTCATGGCTGAAGCATGGGCCAGGAGTAAGGCAACTCTGAAAGATTCTGTTAGTATAGACAGGCCTGAAGTGGTTTGGTCGAACTTCTCGGCGGAGACTCATTCGGGACCATCGCTGCTGTTATCTGGGGTTGGTATGTGCGACATGCAACTGTCGGTGAGCTGCTGGGGCATGAACCTGGGGATTCCGGGGCCCCGCGATATGGACTCTTGATATGGAGTGCGTGCTCCAGCGTCAATTGTGAACAAATATAGTCGTGAGCGAGTGTTTGTAGCTGTCAATGCTTGAGGAGCTGTGGTATTCGGTTTGGCCGAGTTCATCTGGCCGGTGTCTCTCTTTGCGCCGCGTCTGAACCTTGACCTTGCAGCATGATCAAGGTGTGTGTGTGTAGCATTTCTTTGTGTCGGTTGGCGACTGGGCATCGATATCCATGGCGGACAAGGGACCACTAGAATAGAAGTGCCGTGGCAACGTGGCGGAGGAACGATTGGGAATGGTAGGACGTGGTGGATAAAGCCGGTCCCACCAGCTATCAGCCATCGGCCAGGGGACGGCTGAAAGGCGCTGAACCATGCGCGGTAGAAGGCCGAAGTGGATGGTACGTATTCTCGCTCGGGGAGGCCGTTGTTTGTTGAGAGATTCCGTCAGAAGATGGAAGAACAAAGAGTAGGAATGCAATGGCTTGAGGGTTCCATGTAGAAGTTGAGAGAAGAGCCAGCCGGGCTTGAATCGATGGCTCTTGCACTTGAAAACTCGAGGCCTAAGGCATCCATACCTGCTTTATGCGAACCTCAACCACACAGCAGGGTGGGTAGGTAGAGAGCAAGAAAAAAAAAAAGCTCACCAAGGGTAGGTGACATAATTTTCGATGCATTTTTATAGTTACTAGATATTATAACCGCCTAGCTTATTTGTGATACGACCCTTGAAATCTTACAGTGTGCAGTATTTTTTCGCGAGCTGCAAGCACGGGAAAATTGCAGGCAGGGGATGTACTCCGTGACATCCATCCATCCATGGATGGAAGAGCCTGGTCGGCTGGGCTACGAGTCAACCAACACCAGGGCAAATCCTGAATTGGCGGGAAAGTTCGAATTGGAAAAATCAAGGCAGGAGCATCATAGCAGACAAAGAAATTTGAACCGAATCAACGACCCGAGCAAGTCTTGTCTTCGGAGACGATAAAATTTGACGCTTTGCGTCGGTGAACCGTAATCTGATAACGTGGCGGCCACCCTGACTCGAAGCAATAGTTTCAGAGTCTGACAACTTGTGGCGAGTCAAGCCGCCTTCTTCCAGTTTCCCGGAAACTGCCTCCGGGGTCTGGAGTACGAATACGGGGATAACAAACGGATTTGAAGGCCAGCTGGCAGGAGTGAGAGTCCATGTCTGGGCACCTTGCACTAGATGGAACCACAGATGGCAAAGCTGGGCATCGACGTTTCAAGGATCTCGAAGCACTCTGCAACAAACGACTGAACAGGTCGTCATGGAGACGGCGGGAAGTGGATATCAAGGTGGGCAAAAAGACTGGAGCGATACTCCGTTGATTTGTAGGGGAGAGCCTTGCCAGCCTTTTCAATGCCAATATCCATCCGACAACATCCGCGGTTGGGAGGAGGGAAAAGCCCAACGCAGTCAGATATGCAGACGCAGTATCAGTGTGGCTCGCACAGCATAAGACCAAGACATGCTGAGGATTACATGAGAACATCAAGAAGACAGAATACCTACCTAGGCAAAGATAAGAAGAAACAATACAGATCCATGATATGATCTTGATCTCTTTCTCGGTATGGTTCACCAAGATGCTAGGTTGGGTTTGCCTCCCAACGACCAAAAAAAATGCATCACCGCCTGCGATGGATGCGCATTGCTTGTGCATGGGTCTAGCCAGGGTGGCACTAACAGAGGGGCATCGGAGCTTCCACAGGGGGCTTCTCAAGCCGTTCCAAGGGCGACGTCCATCGTTTGGCCTCAGTGTCGCACAGGGGCCTTTCACCGCCCTCACCCACTTACCCAAAAGGGATTAGCCCCACCGCTGATAAACACGATAAGCCTGAGTCGAGCACTGAGACGGAGGGAGGGAAGGAGGGGTGGAGGGGTAGCCCAGCGCCAGAGGAAAAAAATTTTGGTGGGCGATCCCCAATGGGATTGGGCCGCGGTCCCTCCTCTGTCCGCCACCAGCGAGAAAAAAAAAAAAAAAAGTTGTGGACTGGGAGGCGAGCAGTGAGAGGCACATAAAACTTTGTGGCAGAAGCTCCAGATTTTTTCCCTCCCTCTCTTCCTTTTTGAATTCTTCCTCCCTCCATCTCCCTCTCTCTCTTTTTCTTCCTCCTCCATCTCTCCACGGTCGTCCCCCTCCAGACGAACCTCTTCGACTCCTCTTCCTTTCTTGTCGCGTGCTCGTTTGTTCTTCGGACTCACCTCCTTGAACAAACCCCGCCCCCTCCAAGAGGAATTCCCATCGTCACCGCCACCTATTAGGACAGAGTCGACTCCTCCATCGATTTCTGTTGGCCTCCGACGATCCTCTTTCTTAATATCACATAAAAGAAAAAACCCGAAAACATCGACAAGATGCCTACCGAGAACCAGCAGTCGATCAAGGTCCTGGACGAGCTTTTCCAGAAGCTCACCGTGTCCAAGGACTCGGCCGACATCAAGGAGTCTTCCAACGAGCTGGCCTCTTTTATCAACGGCCGCATTGGCGACCAGGCCGTCCCCGACAAGTGAGTTTGCCCTTGAAAATTCTGATTTCATTCTCCTCGGGCAGCGTTGGGCGAGCACTCTCTGGCGCTGGTGCTTATTTCACATGTCTGCCACTGCCACTGCCACGGGGCAACGTTACGCACCCGCGTTGCCTCACTTCCTGCACCATGGAACCGGCATCGCCTGGCTTTCACTCTGCATTATGATGCGTGGGATACGTGGGATGCGGCTTAGTGGCATGGTGCATGCACTTCAGGCCTGTGCCCGCGGCAGTTTTCTCTGCATCTCCCGCCCGTCTACCCCTCCCCCTCCTTCGCGCTCACCCAATCTTGCCCCGCCAGATTCTGGTCAAGGCGACCCTTCATGGGCGCTAATCCCATTTCTGGTCACCCCTCAAGTGCTAGAGGGGCTCCTCTCTGGCGCCCATTAAAATTTTTTAGCGGGAATTTTAGTGCTAACCATCATTCTCTACAGTGTCATCGAGGGTCTGAAGAAGCAGCTCGCTAGCAAGAAGGACGCTGGCGCCCGTGAGAAGGCTTGCGTTGCCATCGAGGCCATCGCTTCTCACTCCGAGATCTCCGCTGCTGTCGAGCCCTACCTCGTCGTCCTCCTCCCCAACGTCCTTGCCGCCGTTGGCGACAAGATCACCGCTGTCAAGAATGCCGCTCAGGCCGCCGTTCTCGCCATCGCTGGCGCCATCAACGCCAACGCTGTCAAGGCTGCCCTTCCTGCCGTTATGGAGTCTATCCGCAACGCCCAGAAGTGGCCCGAGAAGATGGCTGCCCTCGATTTCATCGATGCTCTCGTCAAGAGCTCCCCCGCTCAGCTCGCCTACCGTGTCCCCGAGCTCATTCCCGTCATCTCCGAGTCCATGTGGGACACCAAGAAGGAGGTCAAGGAGCGTGCCTACAAGGCCATGGAGCAGCTCTGCCAGTTGATCGTCAACAAGGATATCGAGCGCTTCATTCCCGAGCTCATCAAGTGTATCGCCAAGCCCGAGAACGTCCCCGAGACTGTTCACTTGCTCGGTGCCACCACCTTCGTCACTGAGGTCCAGGAGCCCACTCTTGCCCTCATGGTTCCCCTTCTGGACCGTGGCCTGGCTGAGCGTGATACTGGTATCAAGCGAAAGTCGGCTGTCATTGTCGACAACATGTGCAAGCTTGTCGACGACCCCAACATCGTTGCTCCTTTCTTGCCCAAGATGATGCCCGGTCTCCAGAAGAACTACGACAACCTGGCTGACCCCGAGGCCCGTGAGAAGACCAAGCAGGCTCTTGACACCCTCACCCGTGTCGGTGACATCAAGGATGGTGTCATTCCCGAGGCCCGCAACGACGGTGCCGTCAACGTCGTCCTCCCCAAGGTCAAGGCCGTTCTCTCCCCCAAGTTCTCCAACTACCTTGAGAAGATGGGCCCCGTTGCTGAGCACATTGCTGCCATTGCTGGTCAGCTCGTCGACGAGAAGGAGGTTGAGTCCACCATCTGGGTTGACAACCTCAAGGCCTACGTCTCTGTCATCTCTGGCATTGATAACGCCGAGGCTCTCGTCGAGTCCATCCGCAAGGCCACCCTTCCCGGCGCTGTCGCCGAGGCTGAGGCCGAGGAGGATGAGGAGGAGGGTGAGGATCTTTGCAACTGTACCTTCTCTCTTGCCTACGGTGCCAAGATTCTTCTCAACCAGACCCACCTCCGCCTCAAGCGTGGTCAGCGCTACGGTCTTTGCGGTCCCAACGGTTCCGGAAAGTCCACTCTCATGCGTGCCATCAACAACGAGCAGGTCGAGGGTTTCCCCAAGCAGAGCGAGGTCAAGACTGTCTTCGTCGAGCACGACCTGGACTCCGAGGATACTGAGATGACCACTATTGACTGGACCATGAAGAAGCTTGAAGAGGCTGGTGTCCAGACCACCGAGGATGACGTCAAGAAGCAGCTCAACGAGTTCGGCTTCAGTGACCAGATGGTCAGTGGTGAGATCAGTGCCCTTTCTGGTGGTTGGAAGATGAAGCTGGCTCTGTGCCGTGCCGTCTTCGAGGCTCCCGATATTCTGCTTCTCGACGAGCCTACCAACCATCTGGATGTGAAGAACGTCAAGTGGCTCGAGGAGTACCTCATCAACTCCCCTTGCACTTCCATCATCGTCTCCCACGACTCTGGCTTCCTCGACAACGTCTGCCAGCACATCGTCCACTACGAGCGCTTCAAGCTCAAGCGCTACAGGGGTAACCTGGCTGCCTTTGTCCAGCGTGTCCCCTCTGCACGATCTTACTACGAGCTCGGTGCCTCCGAGATCGAGTTCTCCTTCCCCGAGCCCGGTTTCCTTGAGGGTGTCAAGACCAAGGCCAAGGCCATCCTGCGTGCCACCAAGATGTCCTTCCAGTACCCTGGTACCTCCAAGCCTCAGATCACCGACATCTCCTTCCAGTGCTCTCTTGGCTCTCGTATTGCCGTTATCGGCCCCAACGGTGCCGGCAAGTCTACTCTGATCAACGTCCTCACTGGTGAGCTCATCCCCACCGCGGGTGAGATCTACCAGCACGAGAACATCCGTATCGCCTACATCAAGCAGCACGCTTTCGCTCACATCGATAACCACCTGGACAAGACTCCCTCCGAGTACATCCAGTGGCGATTCCAGACTGGTGAGGATCGTGAGACCATGGACCGTGCCAACAAGGTCATCACCGAGGCTGATGAGAAGGCCATGGACAAGATCTTCCGTGTTGAGGGCTCTCAGCGACGTGTCATCGGCATCAACAGCCGAAGAAAGTTCAAGAACTCTTACGAGTACGAGTGTTCTTTCGCCCTCGGTGAGAACGTCGGCATGAAGAACGAGCGCTGGACTCCCATGATGTCTGCCGACAACGCCTGGCTTCCCCGTAACGAGCTTCTGGCTTCTCACCAGAAGATGGTTGCTGATGTTGATATGAAGGAGGCCCTCGCCTCTGGTCAGTTCCGCCCTCTGGTCCGAAAGGAGATTGAGGCTCACTGCGCCAACTTCGGTCTCGACGCTGAGCTTGTCTCTCACTCTCGCATGCGTGGTCTGTCTGGTGGTCAGCGTGTCAAGACTGTCCTCGCCGCTTGCTCTTGGCAGCGACCTCATCTTATCGTCCTTGACGAGCCCACCAACTATCTCGATCGTGACTCTCTCGGTGCCCTGTCCAAGGCTCTCAAGAAGTTCGAGGGTGGTGTCATCATCATTACCCACTCTGCCGAGTTCACCAAGGACTTGACTGAGGAAGTCTGGGCTGTCATGGACGGCAAGATGACTCCTTCCGGTCACAACTGGGTCCAGGGCCAGGGTACTGGTCCTCGTCTCAAGGGCGACGACGGTGATGAGGAGGAGAAGTTTGATGCCATGGGTAACAAGATCGTCTCCACCAAGAAGAAGGCCAAGCTCAGCTCTTCCGAGGCCCGAAAGAAGAAGAAGGGTAAGTTATTCCACACAACCAGACACGTATCAGAACAGAAGCTAACCAGACTGCAGAGCGTATGGCCCGCCGAAAGCGTGGTGAGGAGGTGTTCAGCGATGAGGAGGACCTGTAATCGCATCCTACATACCCAACACCTATACTCGACCATGTTGACGACTTGTTTCTGATGACCTCATACCATATTTCCTTTGTCATGCGTTGATCAAAAAAGTTAGGGGTGCGTCTTGGTAATGGATGACTGCACACTTGGGCTCCCGATAGACGGACTGCTCTGTTAGACGACCACCATGGAGGAACGAGGAATGACGCGTGGGATTGGAGGATCCCAATCGTGTTGAGCCCTCGACTTGGTGGCTTTGGAGGCTGGCAATTAGATAGAGCCAAAAAATAGACTTGATTACGATCAATCTAGGATGATGATGAATGAATAGTGAAGTGTACTGTGCAGACGTGAATTCATTGATATTGATATACTGGTATCTTGGACCACTCGGTGATGAAATAAATAAAGCCTTGGTTGAAGTCCTCCTACCTTCAAGATCCATTGTCATGAGGGCAACTGTGTACGGATCAACTTGGTTGATGAGGTTATTGGGCAAGGGCAGAGCTGCCTCGATCTACGGATACATTCACAACATGATACCAACAAGCAAAGAAGAATAAGAGGACTCAACCTCGCCTTCTGCGACAGACGAAGAACGCGTTACAGATCATTGCACGCACATCTGAGCATCTGGATAGCTTGACGATGTGACGGTCAAAAATGAATAACTTGTGTGTGTTAGTGACAAAAAGGAAGAATCGGCAAAAAAAGAAATCTTTGATGAGACTGGGACTCGAACCCAGGAGGATTGCTCCATCAGGAATCTTAGGTTGTTAAGGTGACCTTAACCTGACGCCATAACCAACTCGGCCATCTCACCAGATATTGTTGGATGAAAGTTGATGGCTTACTGCCCACCAGAAGGGGCCCAGCGTCCACCAGAATCTGTCCACCACGACAAAAAAAGCGTCTGCAATAAATATCATTTTACTCTGAGCCCGTTTTAAACCATTGGGATATTAGATGCCTCTTGAAAAAAAGTATGAAGACTGATCGTGTCTTCTGAGCAAAACTTGTCCTGGTAAAGTACTCTCTACCTTGGACTCTGAGCTTGGCGATACGCCTCGTTCCTGGTCTGGACTGTCGAGATGGTGTTCCCCAAATGTCTCGGCAAGAGTGAGGAGAAAAAAAAAGAGGTACTTGGCTTGAGAAGGCTTGTAGTTGTCTCCAAGCTCCAAACCACCAAGCTTTTTTGATCGCTGGGCCAAGATTTTTACCCCAACTCTTGGAGCACAAAGCCTTTGCCCATCTTGGCGATGTAAAGTAGCAAGAGATGAACGTGTGTTTCTCGTTATTTTAATACCTAACTAAGATGTAATAGTTGTCGGCATACACTCCTAAGTCTTCCTCCTCTCCTTCGGGGATATTACCGCCGTCCCCCGGCATCAAACTCCACATCTCCGGCCGAAGCAGGCCCCGCATAACTCCGAAAGCACCGGACTTGGCGACGGGTCGAAAGTCTGATACGTCAAACAGTTGTGTAAGAAGTCACAGACATAGATCATGGATGAAATAGGCTGAAAGAAAGTCTCCATCTTTAACTAATACCACCACGGAGCCGTGTCTTCGAAGTCGTCGTCGTCAACTCATCGACACCGAGATATCTCCACGATACCACCCCCCTTCAGTGTCCATACACCATCATTTCAACAAGAGATATTGCAAAACCTTATCAACTCTCCACCCCCCCTACCCCACACCCAACCCATCAAGAAGCAGTTCCCTTATCAAAGGAGGCTCTTGGCCTCACACCCTTCTAGAAAAACACCAAGCGGCAGCCACGCCATGCATGTAGAGCCTCTTTCTTAAAAATTCTCCTTGGCATGGGTATTTCTATCCCCCTGCTGGTGCATGCTCACTCCCCCCCTTGCAAAGTTAACCCGCGATCTGCGTCCCCCGCCTCCAAGCCATGGTCCAAAACGCTCCGACCTCAACGTCACTACGTAGTGCGGTCAACATCAACATCACAATAGGAAGGTGCACCGATGCAACGCTTTACCTCGCCGATCACGAGATCGGCGTTGTAAAATCATTAGCCGTGTTGTTAAACAAGCATTATCGCCTAGCAAGATATGGATTGCGTCAGTCCAACGATGATAGTTATAGAGGGACATCACGGTATTAAAATCACAAAGGGAGCTTGTCATAATACATATCGCCTAAGACCACGGTTCCTTGCTTGAAAATCAAGGCAGTAGACAATCACATTACATAGCAGCATTGAACATGACTTGAAATCAGGCAACAGAGCATAAAATTCGTATCTCGGGTATAATCTCAACAGCCAACCGCTCTGCATCCAACAAATCGTTGGTTCTATTAACATGTACACATTGCATCCCAAGATGGTATCTCCAGCCCATATTCATGTTTGCATTTCCAGAATCATGCCCAACCCAGTTTCAAGGGCTTACTTATTGCGTCCGATGCCAATCAACTGGCCCATTTCAGTCCAGAAGCCCACAGCAGGCTCCGTGATGGAGTTCTCGTAGGCGTCAATGATGGGGCGCTCCCACACGAGATCAACCTCATGGGGACGGAGCCAGCGGGTGCCCTTGATAAGCTTCCAGCCGATGAACAGCAGGGGAGCAATAATCTGCATGGTGTAGTTCTGGAAGAATGCCTCGACGCTCCAGGGCTGGAACGACTTGTAACCGTAGCAGAGAACGACGACGACCTGGATGAAGAGAGCCAGGTAGGCACCATAAGGCTGGAAACGGCCATAGTAGGGCATCTTTGTTCGGTCGACTCCCTGGGCCTGGCAAGCTCGGTAGTAGCAGATGAAGGTGATACCCATGACGAGGTAGTTGATAATTCCTCCAGCCGTCATAAGAGTAATGAGCCAGTTGAGTACCTCAGCTGAACCACTGCTGCAAGACAGGAATGAAAGCATGGGGAAGATCATGACCACGCAGAAGCACCAAATAGGCACACCCTGAGCAGTGGTCTTGCGCAGGAAGCGAGGGGCGCGACCCTCAAGAGCCAGACTGTACAGGGAACGGGTAGCACAGTAGGTATAGGTGTTACCGGCCGAGAAAATCGAGGTAATCATAAGGGCGTTGACGATGTGGGGAAGAACGTTGACGCCCAGGATGTTCATAGCCATGACATAGGGAGAGGCTCCAGCGTCACCACCGCCCTCGGTGAAGTCGACGTAGATGGCCCGGAGCTTGTCATAGTTCCAGGGCACGACAATGCCGACAGCGAGAGAGCCGGTGACGAAGAAGAAGCAGAATCGGTAGTAGACTGTCTTGAAGGCAGCCTTGATGTAAATCGAGGGTCGCTTAGCCTCGGCAGCCACCATCGAGATATACTCGGGACCGACAATGGTGAAGATGGCACTCCAGAGGGCACCCAGGAAACCTTCGAAACGACCGAGGGCGTCTGTACCATACACGTCGGCAAAGGCACCGGGGTTGCTCCAATAGCGGAATCCGTACGCGTCGCCTTGGGGGTTTCCTCCCACCATAGTCACGAAGGTGAAGGAGAAGAGCATCAGGATAAGAATGATCTTGCCACCAGACAGCCAGAATTCGGCCTCACCGTAGGCGCGGACAGCCAAGATGTTCAGAGCACTACATTCACACATAGTTTAGCATGCAAAATTCATCTGTGGGGAAGTTTTGAATCACATCTCACTCAACGGCCGACCAGAGGCGTCCAGTTTCGGAGCATAGCCATGGCGCGTCAAGCGATAAAGAAAGTCGGGATTGATCATAGGGGCATGGGTTCTTACGCATAGAGAATGATGACAGCGACACAGAGACCAGCAGTAGGACCAGGCTCCGAAATCTTGGGTGCCCAGTATGAGAGCACGAGGTTGATGGCGGTAATTTCAAAGGGAATCAAGAGACCCTCGTATAGGAAGAAGTTCCAACCAGCCATGAAACCAAGGGCGTCATCAACCCAATGGCCAGCAAGACGGATGAAACCACCAGAGACAGGCATGTATGTGCTCATTTCGGCGATCGAGTTGTTCACGAGGGCGAGGACACCGGAGTACAGAGTATAGGCCAGGAACAGACCGGCAGGACCACCCTTGGCGAGACCACCACCGATACTCACAAACAGAGCCGTACCAATGGAACCACCAATGGCAATAAGTTGGATCTGTCTGTTGTTGAGAAGACGGTGGAGGCCATCGACATTATCGGAGGGGTGGCCTGTGGCGACGTCGACTCCTTCGGCCGAGTACTTTTCGGGGGAGACATTCTTCTCCTCGTCGGACATTTTGACGGTTGTGCTCTTTGCGAGGCGAGAGTCGAAGTAGGATCGTGGGAGGTGGTCCTTGTTGCGAGATCAAGCCAAGTTCAAGTCAAGAACGAGGCAAGATTCAAGTCCAATTGAGAGAGAGCCTGCGAAGCAATGAAGCAAGCAGACTAAAACCAATCGGAAAATGCCTTGATCTCAAGGCAAAGAAGTCCAGAAAAGAGAGAGGACAAGGGCTAGAAGAGGAGAGGTAAAGACATGACTAGAGGAGGCGGAGGTTGGAGATAATAAATAAAATCTCGCATGGGGGGAGGCAAGACCAAGCCGACCCCAGTCCGCGTACCTTCCTTCTCTACTGTTGCTCACAACGGATGGATCCATGTTCATCATGGCTCCTTCCCTAGGGGCGTATACACAACCAAAAGGCAGGTTTAGAGCGGGAAGACAGAGTGACGGCGGCGACAGCGGCCATGCCGAACGAGGGTTCGTTGAAGGAGGAGTGGGGAGCAGTGCAACTTCACTTCCATTCCACTGCCCGGGACCAATACGCGACGACGAGGTATCCACACCACCTAAGACGCTAGGGATGGTACCTTGGGCCAAAGTAACTGACTTCCAGTTCTTCTGTTCGACGGGACATGGATCCTCCCACCGGCATGCACACCTCAGAGTCGCCCAACCAATCTCGACTCTCGATCGATTTTGCAGTTTCGATTTATCTGACTTTTACCCTCTAAAAACTCGCCCTTGTCCGTTGAGCGTACACCACGGTCATCCTTTCTTCTCCATGGCACGGCACGTCTGAGATCGTACGGACTGGGGCTTGGCGTTGCGTCGTACTCGGGGACACTCTGCTAACACCTGGAATTAACTCTCTTGGCCTTGCCCGTCTTCCTGATGGAGAGAGGCCATCTCAGAAACTTGGACGCCGAAAACCCAGAGGAGTGGTTCACATGGCCGAATTAAGAACTGTGCCCAGGGTTGATGGAACAAAGTTTTGTTTCCATCTGCATTGTCCACGACTCGACGTTGCATTGCTGGTCAAGTCTCGAGTTGATCGAGCAAGGAAAGCAGTTGACCAGACAGAGACAATCTTTTAATTGCAGCTCTCCACAGAGTGCCGCCAACATCTCTTGATAGCATGAGAGTACTTTCTTCTCAGCTCAGCCATCACAAGGTTGAATCAAGAGGCAATACTTCCGCTTGCCGCGTCGAGTCTTGGCCAAAGCCTGGCCTGACTGGATCAGTTTAGCTTGCTAAAAGAAATCAGCTAGTGGAGGCAGAATGTATCCATCCTATCGAGCCGAGTCGTTACTTGGAGGTTTCCTTGCCCTTGCCCATGTATCTCTCATGGAAACCATGCCCATGGTGCCCCATCCCCACCCCCGTGGAGAGATGCTGCCACGCCCATGGTGAAGGGGGGTGGATCTTCATCCATGGCCAGGATGTCTCCTCTTTCCCCTCTCCCGACCTCTCATGTACCTCGTACATGCCAGGATGACTTCCCCGAGACAGTTCTGCGTGTTTGCTCGGGCTATTGGCCACTCAGCGACTGCTTGATGATGAACCCCGGCATCCTTGAGAGTTCTTTGAACCCTCCCCATGCTTGTGGATGCTGCTGATCGCTGCACAGCACACTTCATAATCTCGGTGCCTGCTGGGCAACTGTAGGAGCACAGAGAAAGGGCTTGAAACTGCGCTATGGATGCGAGCTGAGTGCTGTTGGTTGAATGACGACACTGGTGCTCGCCCGGCGGCAGAGCGGCTGGAGGCCGCTGGCGGGAGGGACTCAGAGGGGCAGCCTCCACTGAAAAAGCAGTGTGGAGCTGCTCGAGCGTCCCTTGAGAAATCCCTGCCTTCAGAATTCCCCCAAATCTGACCCCGTCTCCTCCACTCAAAGAAAGGACCTGAGATGTTGTCGTCGATACGAGCGGTCTTTTTCCCTGGAACACAACAGCCTATGTTCCGCGCTAAGCAGCAAGTCAGGCTGGCCCACATATAGGACCAATCAAGGAGATGCAGCGAAGGATCTGCACAACTGTAAACGCTCTAGCGCAAGAGGCTTTTGCCCGAGGTTCACCTCAAATCTCAGCACTTTTCGCAACACGAGCAAATGAGAGGCTTGTCGAGGAGAGAGGGGGTGATTCATTTTTCTTCAGCTAGGCGGTCCTGCGCAAATTGGCAAAAATGGGCTTTGAGCCATGTCCAGGCGAGGCCAGCCGCGGGAGGACATCTTTCGGACATTATTTGTGTGGGATCGTTCCCAACAACATACTGACGTCATAATCGAAGCGACAGTTGCACCTGCCCAATTTGGGGTTCCGTTGAGTGGAAGTTTTCCTGGTGGGAATTTTGGACTGGAAATGTATCGAGACATTCAGACTGACGGCAAAATGCAAGGCTCCCTGACTTGCAGAAGGTACTTCACTGACAAGTACTGGCAAGCTGGATGGACCCTGGGCCATGCGTTGTTGGAAGAGATGGGGTCGCGTGCGCATCCAACTGGCACAGGTCCACAGCTTGAGGCGTTCCAACTGTCTGGTATTTTTGGAGATTCATCGATGGATCAGACCCTTTCGAAACGAGTGTATCGCGCTTTCCCCAGATCCATACTGACTCGATACCATACGCAGTCGAGGAGTTGCAGTGCTGATCATCTCGAAGGAATGTGCCAATGTCCTTCCTTCTTTCCATCTTCTATCCTGCTTCTATACTTGTGTTTCTCCGACTCCAAGCTTTTTAGAACCCAGACCCAAGCATTTCTTGCTTCCCATCGATTTTGCCGCCCTCACACCAACTCCCACACAGCCAAGCCACGAGAATCCTGCACCGCCTTGGCGACCCTAACCGACGTCATGAATCAACTTCATCAATCTCCCTACCGGTCTCCTCGCATCTCAACCGGTCACGTGGAGGGCTTACGCCGAGACGGGGAGCGGGATGAGCGACGGCAGCCAAGACTGCAGTTGCTGTATCCGTACAACCTGGGGATGAGCCAGACTGTCAGCCCATCCTCCCGCTCCTCAGGTTCAGCAAGGAGTTGTCGAGTCTTGTGAGCTATCACAATGCGCCGTGTCGGGCTGACAGGAGAAGTTGATGCTTCGTCTCGGGATGAACGAGAGACAAAAACGTGACTCCAACACACCAAGATCACGGCTAGGACCCCAACACAACCATGAAATTGCCATTCTTGGACAATCTTCACTTGACGCTCACATATTCAATACCCCTTCTCCACCAGGCCGAGTTGTCCCAACTTGATCCCGTCACTCAATATCCAAGGACCGCCCTCGTCCTGACTGCAAGTCGTCCGGGGCAGTCCCACGGCTGCAACACCATGTTACATATGCGATGACCACACCCTCCCATCAACACTATTGGGGGAGGCTTGCAACCTAGGGACAGGTCCGGCAGCTTGCCTAAGCAGTAGCCCTTGCCGCGTGGGGAGGCAGTCACCATGTCCAACAGAGCTGAGTATTGACAGAGACAATGACCTGGGAGCACGGCCCGGGCACTGATTCGGCAAACCGAGAGTAAAGGTGAGGTCGGCAAGCCGACACATTCGGCCTTGCAAACAGCGCCTGGCGCGCCTGACGCTTCTCAGCTCTTTGCTGAGCCTGCTTTTTATTGCCCCTTCTCAGGTAGGCACTAACAATGTATCCGTATTGCTGTCCTGTCCCTCAACGGGGCCCGCTAATGGACTTTGGCCAGGCCAGGGTTTCGATGTCGTCGGACATGGGATGTCCGAGTCGCTACCATGTCGACATTATGTTCCCCGACCAGGCACCCAATGAACCGTCTTGAAACGTACAGTAGCCGAGAGCGCAGGATCCAAGACGGGGCCCACTTGACGGATTCCTTCATCTGCGAGCAATCACAACAGTTGGTTCACGGCTGCAGTCGCCCACCCTCGGCACCGTGTGTTGCCCCAGTCATGAAAAACCCGCGGCCTCTTGGCGCCAATCCCCGTCAGTTACGGACTTGGCCGCCTGTTGCGTCGTGCTGCACCCGGTGCCCTGTCAGAATCTCAGTTCCGTCGCCAGCGTAATATTCCCCTTCGGATATTCCACGAAAACGAGCACGTGAGGTTGAATGAGACGACTATCGATTTGGACATGCAAGACCGAACGTCGACGGGGTCTATAGAATGACAGCTGGCATGCCTGAGCTCGCCTGAGCTTAGATTGACGAGGGGATTGCAGGCTGACTGCCATGTCCCTCCGTCTTGATCCACAACAACAATGGCCATTCAACGAGCGTCTGCAGTACTTACAATGGACGTTGTTGGGCGTTGGCTTATTTACGTACAGAGTACAGCGCCCGGCCACAGTGGCGTTTATGGCCGTACCGCAAGCTCAAGCTCCGAAGCACCAGCCTGTCAATGGATCGTCGTCTGCTGTAGCGGAGCCGTTGCGCCAGGTTTGAGTGAAAAGAGCCTCTCACGAGCTTCGGCCCTGCACCAAAACGAGTGACTTGATGGCTGTGGCTGCGGTGGCGTCTCTAGTGTTGGTGATCCGGCCACCCATCTCGATGTATGGCATTAATTGCCCCGAAAGCCTTTTCTGGTCTCGGCTGATGGTGACAATGCTTGATCGATCGTTGGCGTTTGTCACAAGGCTGTGTCCTCACAATAACTCCGTCGCCCCATTGGTACGTTTCGAATGGTGATGCCCCTGCTATTAACGTCTTGACTAGTGGACGCCGGTCCATGTCGAGGATCCGTTTTTGTGTCTCTTTCTGGCGACGCACTTACGGGTCTTGAAAGAGCCTCGTTTCCTTGTCTCCATCACGGACTGTCGAGGTCGATTTGTACTAGGCCGAGACTGAAAAGCGGGACAGGCGTGATGAACGGACATGGAGCCTTGTCAGTTTCACGACGGGCCCTGACAGTTTGTTGGACGGTTGGGCTGAGCAAAGACACGCTTTGCTCTTTGGACAATAGCCGCAATAATTTGTCGCCTGGATATTGGGTCTCCCACGAGAGAGGATCAAGCTAACGTGGTACATGGGACGATTGTTACCGACTGTATCCACAGTCTAGGAAACCTCTCATCCGTTCTTGACGGGTTGACCAATACCCGGCAAGGATTGAGTATGATTTGGAGAAAATTCTTCGTTTGTCGAACAATGGCGGATGTCTTGGGCTTGAAAGAGCGGCCGGAAGAGTTGACCCTGGACACGCAGAGTCGGTAAGAAATGATATCTTGGCCCGATTATGCGACCTTTTTGTCTTTTGGACGATGCCAGTATCAACGCCTAATGGCTGTACGTAAGATGTTTGGGCAATGCGACGCAAGCGATGCCGTCAAGCCGGGACAAAGGGAGGCTCTTCGAGGAACCCTTGTCTCTGCAGGAATAAGGGTCCTCGAGCCAATTCTTCGGGATCTACTAACTGTCTTTCTGGTTTGGAGGCGACTGGTTACGCAAAGAAGAGCACTTCAACCACACGCGGCGAGGGGCAAACCGTCCCGAGACGGTTATATGGAGATGGCGAGCGAGCCGTTATTTTCAACTGGTGACCATTTTCAGGAGACGGAAGTTCAGGGAGCGGGACGGTGAACGGGCCAAGAAAGGCCTCAGGAGGGAGCGGATCTCACGATATAGATCCACGGTTCCATAGGGCATGTTTGGCTCGTGAAAGTCATGCAGGCAATTTCGAGTATTACGTACCAGCGAGTGGGATCCTTGGCTGCACTGACTACCTCATAGATGTATCTCACCACACGTCAAAGATCCGGTCAGGGAGTTTGAATTTTGGGTCCGGGGAGCAGATCCGCAACAGCGAAAGTAAGACGTTGCTTGTTGGTGGATATTCCCGGTGTGTGGTCTTCGGTGAAGGCCAGGTGAGGAGAAAGTAGAGGAAGGTTCTGTCTGGTGCGGAGACGGAGAAAAAAAAACTTGGGCTAGATTGGCTGGCAGCCTAACGGCGCACAAGTTGCAGCAACACAACACAACAGACGATACAACAGTGAAACAGAGAGAGATTTTCCCAGCAGGCGGATCCTCTATTATTGTTTACACGTTATCGAATTTTCAGCAGTCTGCAGAAAGAATCACGCCATCAAAAAGAGGGCATACACACGCACGGCACGGTGCAAGAGTCACGGACGGGGCGAAGACCTAACCCTGTGCCCATATCGCCCAACTCGCACCGAATTTCATTTGAAAAACAGATACATCTGCTATCATGGAAAACGCATCCGCGGTTGGAAGCGCTCTGCGTTCCGGGCACTATGCCTCCATTCTCCTCTCCTCCGGGCTGTCGGCGGGTGAATCAACTCCGGGCTCGGCCTCCGCATCCTCCGCCCCTGCTCCGGTGGCCGGGGCCTTGATCCAAGCCTTTACCGCCCACCTGGCCGGTGCTGCTGGCTCCAGTCCGGCTCCGGATGCCGACGTTGCCCAGGTTCTTTCCGTTGGTGTTGCCGCCTTGAATGCCTTCCTCCAGGTCAACGTCACCGGACCCATCCTCCCCGAGTCGGATGCCATCAGCGCCCGGCTCACCAAGGCGTGGGCTGATGCTCAGTCGGATGGCTCAAATGGTACTCGGGATCATCTTCACAAAGCCTGCCTCGTTAACTTAGAGGTTGACGGTGTGTCACCCTATGCTTACATCCCCCACCTGGAGTTGTTTGCCCTGGCAAGGTACATCATTACACAGTCGCTCAGCCAGGCCAGCAGCGATGTGGTTGAGGTTTCCTCTGACGAGAAGCCTCTCAAGTACAGCCTTGCCTGGACTCGACTCCGCGTCAATGTCTGGCATTACAAGCTCTTGACGCAACCCAGCCTTGGACCGGGCTCCAACTTCACCCGCAGCTCTCAGTGGAGCGACGTGCCTACCCTGGCCTCACAGATTCTCGACGGCATCGATGCCGTACGATCACAAATCGTTGGCGATGAGGTATGGTCCTCGGGTAACGATACCTGGAGTCGCGACGACAAGGTCCAATTCCTCGTTGAAGCGGCCAACAACTACATCTTGCTTGGCCGAGACGACAAGGCCAGAGATGTGATCCAAGAAGCCTCCCAAACTAGCGGCTTTGTATATGCGCTTTCTGGTGCCCTTGGAAAGAGGACCAAGTTCCAGGAGAAGAGCATCAGTCAGCTCGTCGTGCTGGCAAAGAGTGGTGCTGAACAGCAGACGGATGCCGGTGATGAGGAGGCCAAGCCGGAGGCTCTCCAGCTTAACAATGACACTCTGCTAGAGGAAATCCACTTCAGCAAGGAGGAAAATGGGAACGATAAGAAGGATTCTCTCCCTGCTGCCTTGGTTGATCTGGCGCCTGATGACCAACCTCAACTTTCGCCCCTCGACCAGATCATCCTCCTTACTGAGGCTACTCTCAAGGACGCCTTCTCGCCCGTGGACACTTTGACGTCAGCTGAAGTGCTACCATACGCCGTGCGTGTCATTTCGGACAAGTCGACCAACTGGCAGATCTATACCCAGGCGTTGCTGGTGCGGTCTCGGATAGAGGTTCACCGCAGCCGGACTCTTGAGCGTGGTGTACTTCAACTGCAGGCTGTTTCCGACCAGGTCTTGACTGACACCACGGCTGAAGTTCAGCAAAAGGCTGAGGCAAAGGAAGAGGACGCCGAAACGAATGCCCCAGCTATTCAGGTTACTACCCCTGAGCAAAACACAAAATCGCTTCAGAGCAAGCCCACAACATTCCTCCCGGCTCCCAAGGCCTCAGAGTCTGCACCAGCGCATGTGCGTCTTCAGTACATCCATGCCCTCTCCTCTCCCCCGCGATGGCATCTGGAGTCTGAGCTCGCCTACGCCTGGGTTGGTGTCGGTTCTCTGGGATCGGCGCTCGAGATCTTCAAGCGTCTGCGTCTCTGGGCTGAAGTCGCCCTGTGTCTTGCTACCGCCGCAGCAACTGAAGATGAGGATGGTCGTGGTAGCGGCGGCGAGGAGAAGGCCAAGGGCATCCTTCGATGGAGGTTGTTTCATCGCATAGGAGACGTCGCATCTCCCTCAGATCCTGACGATGAGGATATCGGTGACGACGTGACACGCCTCAAGGGCTCAGACTTCGAAGGCCCTGAGCGAGATCCTCCACCCCCCAACGCACCTCGTCTCTTCTGCATCCTGGGTGACACCGAGAATGAGCCTGCCCACTACGAACGCGCGTGGGAGATCTCTAAGCACCGCTACGCCCGCGCTCAAAAGTCTCTCGGCGAGCACTACTTGCAGAACAAGGAGTGGGAAAAGGCCCGTGACGCCTACAAAAAGGCCACCACCGTCAACCGTCTCAGCCCCGAGATGTGGAGTCGTCTTGGAGACATTAACCTGCGTCTCGCACAGTTTGGCGATGCTGCCGAGGCCTTCAACCGGTCTATTGGGTGCGCGAGTGACACAGCTGGAGGTGAAGATGCTCGAACGTGGAGTAACCTGGGCAGTGCACTCTGGAGCCTCTATTGCGAAGTCACCGCCGAGCCCAAGGATGAGACTGCGAAAGAGGTTGTCACTCAAGCACCCGCAGAGGACGAAGAAGATGACGTGGTTACTGCTGTCTCTTCGAAACCGTCGGATCGCGATCCAGCGACACTGCTAGCTCAGTCTCTTGCCGCCTACAAGAAGGGCGCTTCAATCGCTCACGACAACTGGCGGATCTGGGACAACGTGCTCACCCTGGGTTCGCGCATGCGACCTCCTGCGTTGGCCGACATGATCCTCGCTCTCAAGCACATCATTCGAATCCGTAAGTCTGAGGACGCTATCGATGTTGATGTCGTCAGTGCGCTACTCCAAGATGCCGTCCTCTCTGTCGAGAAGAAGACCAGCTCGGGCGTCTACGATCCTCCTCGTGGATCCCCCGAGAGATTAGTCATGCGACTTTTCGAGGAGGAGATGGTGCCCCTGATCACACAGAGATCAGAGCTGTGGACGCTCGTCTCCCGTCTCCGCGCCTGGAGGAGAGACCACGCTGGTGCCATCGAGGCAGCAGAGCGAGCATGGCGTGCAGCCGTGGGAACCGCCGGAAGCGGCCTCTTGCCCGGCACGGCATCAACAACGGCCGATGAGGCACGAGACTGGACAGTCGATGAGGGAGCTTGGTTGATTGTCGTTACAAGGACTGATGAGTTGGTATCGATGCTGGAGAACTGGGGCCCTGATGTCGAGACTATCGGCACAAAGTGGAAAGGCAAGGCTAGGAGCGCGATAAGGAGCGTCATGGGTAGGGGTCGGGAGAATTGGGAGGGGAGTGAAGGGTGGAAGCTTTTGGAGAGCTTGATGGAGGGTTTAAAGACCTCCTGAGATTCATGACAGACAACGTGAGGGTCAAAAATTAAAAAGGGGGAAAGGGAAATGAGAAATGTGTGAATGATTAGATGGGACGGGCTGATAGGTATAGACAAAAAAAAGTGAATGCGTACCACCCATGACAAGTAGTCAGTCCATGGAAAAGATGACATTGTGGGATGTATCAAGACAGATAGATACACGAGGAGCAGGTATCACGGCCAGATTTCAAATTCCCTCAACAACGCTCACATGTTCACACACTAACACACTACCTACACACGACACAATACCTGGCATCTAATACAATCGCTCCCTTAAAACATCATAGCATAGCGCTTCCACCACCTTGTCCGACAAGACTTTTTCCGCACATGACCCCCCAAGCCCTTTTCATCAAGCGTTGTCTCCGTACCGTTCATTGTCCATCATCATCAAAAACCAGAACCTCCTCCACAACCCACCACCCGCTTAAACTGACCCCCGGAGCTTCAATACAAACAGCAAGCTTTTTCGAGTCTTGAGACATTTGCCGACGGGACCATCCTGAGCAATGACATGTGCGCGATATAAACAAATCCAAGGCCGTGCTGACGAGTTGAGTTGCGTCCTGGACCCATTCAAGAGCGAGACTTCTATTTCTTTCCCTTCTTGCGGCCAGGAACCACCTTGAAACCGGCGGCTTGCATGCTGGCGTCGTCACGGGGTCCAGCAGCAATGCCGGTGGCGTTGTTCGAGCTTCCCTTCTTGGCAACTTCGCTCCAGCCACCGCCATTGCCGCCCTTGGCATCAGCAGGCTGCTTCTCAACGACACCGCGCTCAGCAAGCTTCTTGCGGCGGATAAACTCCTCGGCGAAGTGGCGACCATCCATGGTGGTAGAGTTGGCGTAGACGGCATCGGCGATCAAGCCCGAGTCCAGAGGGAGGATGTTAAGGGTAGCCTGGAAGCTGGCAACTGCGATAAAAGTTAGTCACAACGGCCTCGGATGGACGTTATATCAGGTCACTTACTGTCGTTAACACTAGTGATTCCTCGGGACAGCTCCTGGCCGACCCATTTGTTGAACTCGTCCATGGCGGCGTTGCCAGTGTCGGTCTTACCGTTGCCAGCAGTCGCAGGCTTGGAGACCGGCTTGACGGGCGAAGAGATAGGCTTGATGTTAGCGGCGCTGACCGATCGACCCTGAGAAGAAGGGCCGGTGGGAATCTTGACCTTGCCGCCGGCTCCAACAGTAGCCCCTCCGCTTCCAGGGGGCGGGGCGGCAGCGGCCGCCGCCGCCGCAGCAGCAGCTGAAGCAGCATTAGTGAGGATCGGCTGGCCCGTCTTGCTAGCGAGGTTGGCGTAGCTCTTGGAGACGCTGGTAGGGGTGCCAGACTGGACAGTAGCCTGGCTGGCCTTTTGCTTGCGGATCTCCTCCTCACGCTGAATTTCAGCCAGAGTCTTCTTGTTGGAAGATGAACCTGAAGGAGTAGAGCCAGATGTAGTTCCCTTGGAGGGACCAGGCTTAGACCAGGGGCTAGCAGAAGGTGCAGGAGAGCCGTGGCCCCAGGTGCTGGAAGCAGGCAGACCAGCATTGGCAGCCGCAGCAGACTTCTCTCGCTCGCGAAGAGCGGCAGCCTCCTGCTCGAGGATAGCCTTCCTCTGAGCAGCAGCAGCCTCCTCCGCCTTGGCCGCCTTACGAGCCTCAGCTTCCTGGATCTCCTTCAGGCTGGGGCCCTTGTGTCCCTCAGCACCAGGATCCTTGGCCCACGGAGCCATAGGTGGGGGCTGAGCATTGGTCGAAGCACTGGTATCGGGGGTTCCAGTCTGCGAGCGGTTGTACTGCTCAGGCAGGTTGGAACGAGCCCGCTGTGCGGTCGGGGCTGGGAGAGGGGTGCCAGTGGAAGCGGGAGGAGGGAAAGGCATCGGCATGTCGGGCTCAACTGGCTGAGCAGCGGCGGCGGCGGCGGCAGCAGCAGCAGCCTGAGTCTTCTGGACCTGTTGAGTGAGAGACAAGGCGTCCTCAGCTGCCTTCTTCTTGGCCGCGCGGGCAGCCTTGCCGGTCAGAACTGGAACCTCAGTAGGCCGCTCGGCTTCAGGGGCAATCTCGGGAGCAGGAGAGCTCTCTTCGGTATTGTCATCTTCGGGAGTCTCCTCAGCCCTGGCCGCCTGCTCGGCTTCGTGCTGAGCTCGAAGATCCTCAAATTCCTGTAGGCGCTCCTTGAATCCCTCAGGGTCTTGCTCAAGCGTTTCGGTCTCAGGGAGACCAGTACGAAGGTTGGCATCAGGAGCGGGCGCACCAATTGGCTGAGGAGCACCGGCACCGGAAGTTTGAAGAGAGGCGAGAACCTGGCGCTCAGCGTTGGTCAGATTGGCCAGGTCATCGTCTCTGAAAGGATCCCCGTTTCCCGAACCCGAGGGTGCCGAGGTTTGAGGGCCAACGGGTCCAGGCCCATCAAAGAACCCCCCCGAAGGCGGCACAGCGCCGATAGGCTGTTGGTGGGGGGGCATTCCAATAGGGTTTGGGGAAGTGATGCTACCAAAGCTGGGCTGGCTCTGAAGGCTGTGAGCGCTCGAGTGATGCTGGAGCATAGGTCCTGGCATCTGGAACTTGGACATGGCTTGCTGGCGCATGACGTACTCTCGCTGCTGGACCATAAGATATTGCTCTTCTTGCTTGCGTCTCTCGAGGTTGTTCTGCTCTTCGGCCGTGAGGGTGCGTCCAAAGCTAGGGAAGACACCACTCAGGGGAGGCACAACACCAGTGGTGCCGGTAGGGGAGAAAGGGCCAGCCTGGGTAGGAGGTCCATGAGGAATGCCAATCTGGGGAACCAGGAAGGGTTCACGAGAATTGCCAATTCGTCGAATGAGCTGTCCTAGGGGCTCAAATTCAGGATCTTCAACCTTCTTAACACGCAGGTCGGGGGTGAAGAAATTGGCCTTGTACCAATCATTCATCTCAAGACCAGTGAATGGACCTTGGACCTGCCCCTGAGGGTCAAGGTACACCCACCTCATCCTGTCAGGCATGACCATCTGGCGGACTTGGGCAGCGGGGGTTTCGGTACCACCTTGGCTACCTCCGAAGGGCAGGCCGCCGCCAACAGGCGTGAAAGACTGAGGCGCAGTAGCAGTGATGCCGGAGTGACCAGCCTCACCAGTGCTGAAAACACCCTGGGATCGAGCAGCCTCACCAGAAGGGAAGAGGTCCTCAAACACACCACGGCTAGCTCGCATCGGGCTCTCCGTGTCACGGGAAGGAATACCAAAGTTGCCGCGGCCAATGGCGCCGAGGGGGTTGGCTTGCCTAAGGTCGGGCATGGAATCAGAGAGGTTGTTCTCGTGCTCATGAGCCTGCATCTGTGCCTGCATCGCCGCAGGGAAAAGAGATCCCATCTTGCTGCCGCGGCTAATGCTACCAGTCCCAAGACCACCAGCGCTGCCAGGACCAAAGACGTTGTTGAGGTTGGACAGTCCGGGTGACTGAAGATCGCCGATAGGGCTGAAAAGAGAGCTGCCAAAAGCACTACCCAGGTTAGGTCGCTCGCGATCCGGGGTACCAATAGTAGGGCCACCAGGAGCGGGCCAGCCAGAGAGAGTGCTCAGGGAGGGATAGCCCTTGGCACCGACGCTCGAGGTTTGGCTACGGTCACCTCCATCGTAACCACCAAAGCCGCGTCCAATGGAGCCAAAGTTAGAGGGAGCATCCTGAAGGCCGGCACCATGAGACTTCTCATCACCGGTCTCATCGTCATGACCGTGACGTTCAGCGGGGGGGCTGCGGTAGGGGTTAGTCTCAGACGGGCTCACAGGGCCTTCATCTCCGTGGCCACCAAGGTTCAAGCCCGCCATGCCAAAATCGCCCGTAGATCCCTTGATCGGGGTTCCTAGAGTGCCTCCTCGGTTACCCTGTTGAGGCATCCCAGAGGCGTCAGTATCCTGCGCTCCCCCAAGAACAGCGCTACCTGAAAGACCATCATCACCAAATGGATCTGTGTCAGTTCGTGGACGAGATCGCCAGGACTGTTGGTTGAGAGGGTTCGGGCTCTCCAAAGCCTTGCCTCCAACGTTTTCCGAGCTATCCTTGGGCATGAGATGGGCCAACCTGCTTCCACCAGGCGCTCCACCCACTCGCTTGTCACCAACGGCGGATGAGGAGGGGAGAGCAAAGTTGCCGAATCCTCCGGCTCCGGGCGTGGACTGGTTAGATGGTGGCCAAATGGAGCCCATAGGTGCCATTCCACCCGTGTTCGACCGCATTAGAGATGCAAAGGGCGGTAGCTTTCCAGGTGCCTCACGGGAGGTGGGTTCAGTATCGGACTCGTCTGCCTCGGATTCCTTGAGATCAGTGCTCTTGCGGGGGAACCAGAAGGAGGGGTCTTCGCGAGAGAAGCGCCCCGCGGCCGTAGGTGAGGCCGTGGCGCTTCCTCCAAACGGATTCGATTCAAGGGTCTCTCGCCGGCGAGCGCCCGGTCGTGTGGCAGAAGAGGGTGAGCTAACGCCAAAATTGTTGGAGGCTCCTTGGGACAGCGAAGCCTTTCGTCCATTCGCGTTGGCCTGGTGAGCCTCTTTGTTCTGGGTTGGTGGCTTAAGGGGAGAATTGATTTCTGTAGTAAAGGCCTGTTGGCGGTTAGCAACCAAACAACGTCAAGCTCCAGTATGAGGACTAGCGCACCTCCTTCTCCTCCAAAGACATATCCTGCAAGCCCATTGGAGTAGTATCTCCAGTTTGATCCCAGCAAGCGCCAGGCTCCTGTGGGATGTGGTTGTCGTTACTTTTTCCCCAACCCCTAGCAGCGTGCCCATTAACCTGACCTGGATTCCAGCCAGATGCAAAAAGTCGAGATGCGTCGTCGCCCGGTTTTTGCGTCTGGAACATGTCTAGAAGGTCCTCCTTTGTATAACGTGCAGGAGGTAGGTCATAAGTCGACGTGGTCGCGGGGACAGGTGTAATAGAAGACTCGACGGTGGCTGGAGGCTGGACTGCATTGTCGGTCGAGGCAGGTGGCTGTATAGAAGGCTGGCCTAGAGGAGTCGTGGATGACCGTCGGAAGGTGAGAGTACCATTAGTCGAACGACCATCTCGCCTCGCCCTGTAGGAGTTAGTCAAAGTTCAGAGAGGCTGGTTCAGCAAGACCAAGATGAGAGGGGCACAGGAAGAGGGGATCGTGTGACTGGGAGTCGAGGGGCGGTTGCCAGGACGTAGAGGTGGTTCTTGAACGACACAAAGATCGTCAACGAGCGTGTGTTCATGGCGAACAAGATCCATAGCGTGTCCAAGCATCCGTCGCGACAATCCAAGCCAAGTGATGCGCAACACACGACATACTGTGCGCCGTACGCGGGGCAACGGGGAGACACAGTACGGCAGCACAACATGTCGCCCATCATCCCCAAGCTCGACGTGATAGGCACGAAAAAAACGACAAAAGGTGAGTGGCAACGACTTACCAGTCTCCAGCAACAGCTCCCCTTCCATCAGCTCTTCCACTTCTAGAGTTAGGGTTTTGGCCAGCGGCAGCCGAGGCAAAGCTCGAAGGAAGATGAGTCGGCATGTTGAGTAAACACTATCGTAAACAGGCTAGTAAAGCAGTGTCGGTTGCGTCGTCTCGGATGCGTGATCGAGCGGACGAAGGTTGGTGGTGGAGAGGTGAAGGTGTTTTTCGTCCAGTCCAAGGGCGCAAGCAGTGAAATCGTGAGAGATCAAACGGCCGGTCGAGGCGTAGGTGATAATACAAGAGTCGGCGGACAAAAGGATCGCCGGTAGCTGTTATCTAGCTTTGTGCGTTCTTGCTGGTAGGCCTGCTGAGAGCGAAGACGTAGCAACAAGAAGTGTTGGGGCTAGATGTGCGAGGAACCGGAGGAGACACAGGCACAAAGGATGCTCGAAAAGCGTATTCGTACGTGGACTAGGGTCACCAAGACGAGGGGTGGCGGGCAAAATGATATGCGATATCGTCAAGAGGGTGATACTGGCAAGAATCGGCGAGAGAACGCGACGTGATCGTTGGAGGGGTGGTTTATGTTTTCGGGGGTCCGAGGAGTAGAGGGTTTCGTGTGAGGTTGTGGTGATGTAAACGCTGCGGTTTAGGTTACTGGTGAACGAGGAGGAAAAAAAATCAAAAGGATTGGATTTTTGAGCCAGAAGCAAAATTAGATAGAGAGGTACCTAGGTCTCTCGCCTCCCGTCTCCAGCGCATTCGGGTGTGCCAGCCTCTTTCGGGCTTCCAGTTCGCGGGTGGGCAGGGCACCGTCCAGCGGGAATCAGCACTGTTGGCGCCCGATTTCCAGGTGAGGGGCCCCTGTGGTTTGGGGGCCGTTCCAGTGGCACCCCCGCCGTGGTTTAGTGGGGTTTTTGCTGGTTCGGACAGCTGGCAAGTGGCCTTTGAGTGGCCAGAGCGCGTCAGGTGCCATCCCACTATGCCTAAAGGGGTAATAAACCGGGCTTTTACCGGCATCGAAACTTCGAATTTCCTCTGCAGAATATTCGACCTAGGCTCCATCTTGTACGGTCAGGGCTGAATCCTAAACGAAAATGGAGACGAGACGCAAAAGCCATTCAATTCATTTCTCGTCACCCGTGTCTTGTGTCTGTTTCGAATGCCCCGATCGACCTCCAGCGTTTAGCCAGCCATCTTGGCTATTGGCTACCGAATTCCTGGGTCAGGGGGAATTCCACGGTTCGAACAAGGGCTGGGCTGGCTAGCACCACCAATCTCGTTATTGATCCGTCAATTTGTCGAGTGGTGGCAAAGTTCTTCTCCAACATTCACGGTCACGTGCCTTCAAGGGAATGGGCAAGATACATCACAGTCTCCATGTCGCGTCGCATCCATCTCAGCCCCCATGAATTGGTTGAGCTTGATACAACTACCTGATAATATCCAGCCCGCCGTAAACTGCAATGCAACACTCATCCAAACTTGAACCGAATGTGGCAGACAATTCTAATTGCAAGGTGGCAACATGCATCTAGACCAACAAACGCCCTCAACCATTTCCCCCAATAAGGTTTGGAGAAGCAAACAACGCCAGTGTCAGGAGAAGGGAGGGCGCAGGAAGGTCAGAAGGTACCATGACATGGAAACAAGCAGGACAAGATATTAAGGGGCATGCAGCTGCCCAGAGGATACGGTCATATTCTCAGTCCCAAATTCGGGGCCCCAAGACGGATACTGTGCTGTTGTTTGCTGTGCCATGGGGAATGAATGACTCAATGACTCGAGTTCTTGAGTCTATCCCCCCATCCTTCCCCCTTTTGCCGACATGCATCATTTCTGAGTGCGCGGGAAGAGGCAGCCCCAGCCCTGTTTTGACACCTCGGGTTGCATCCCGTCCTCATTGAGGCGGTCTCATAATGTGATTGACAGTGTGGATTCCATCTGATGCTTCAGCGATACCGATATTCCAAGAATCTTGCCTTACGCGTGACCTCAATGCGCAAATGCAAATTTTTCCATTCAATGCTAATGACGGTCAGCTTGTTCACCTTCCAGTGCTTTGTATTCAGACGTTGCCAACTTACGCGACGATAAGTGTGAGCAGCAGTGTACATGCCACCGAAATCCATGCCTCAGCAGGCCGAAACGAAACTTCAGGTGGACTATCAGAGCTTGACAAGCCCAGGAACTTGCAGTATTCCAGGCCATCGTAATCAGGCTCTACTGAACAGAACCGACATACATAAACCGCAATACCCAAGTATGCCGAATTCAGTGCAAGAATACACCAAGACCCGCCCATTACTATTGTAGCGAGCAGATGTGTAGACATGTCATATGTCCGGGAAGTCGCACGAAGCCAGCCGAGCAGGCCGATGCTGCATGTTACGACTAGCATCTGTGGAATTTCGTCCGTGTTAGTAATGATTCTCTCGAGACTCTTCATAAGAGTACGCACCCAGAACATGTTGGCAGCATAGATAAATAGGGAAGCTTCACCACCGATGCGGAATATGAGGTAGAGCATATTTGTGCTCACCAAAAACAGCATCATGGCAAAGGCGTGAATACTGGGACCAAGCATTTTGTCCGGTAACCGCCATTGTCCAATTGATTTGGTGACATGGGGATAGAACGAGGTCCCTGCGAACCGTATCATTGCTGAAGCTCCAGGTAGGCTGCGGCGAGGTGAATGGAGGGTATCGAGAGTACATCTGCAGGAGGCCGTTGTGGGTGTTTTGGCAATTATAAGTCGTCTAGCTGACGGGCCGCTTGCACCGTTGGTGTTTGTGCTCAGAGCCTGTTGCGAAAAGGGAATCTAACGGATCTGACTTCACAGGTGAAGTAAAAGGCAGATCTGGCCGTCGATGTTCCAAAGTAACAGTTCCTCGCAAACTGGCCTCCAGATTCCAGGAGCTCTTTTAGATGTTGGGCAAAAAGTGTGATTTGAACTTCTTGTTGGCGCGGTCCGGTGCCCTCAACATCATCTGATCTCCCAGTACTTCGAACGCAAATTGCTTGTCGGCCTTATTCTCTCCTCCGCTTGCATTTTTCTCGGCCGGTACCTCGATACGAAAGATTGTGCCTTCTTTGGGGACCACTTTGAGTCCTCTTTTCTTGGTGATGATCTCCAGGACGAACTTGCGGTCGCGAACCACGACGCCTTCGATGCCAACCCGACTCGGGCAGTGACTTCGAGCGACCTGAATAGGAGCACCATGAAACTCTGCACTGGCCAGTTTCACCGCCGCACCAGGACCACCCGTGTATAGATCGTTGCCAAGCAGTTCCCGGGCGTAGCCCAACCAGAGTTGACTCAGCGGCTCGTATATGTGATATTTCTGGCCATCCTTGGGTATATCATGCAGGCCCAGAGTGCGTCGCTCGCGGGAAGAGAGGGGTTTCGGGCGCTGTTTCTGCTGGGCTTTCTTCTCCTGGCGAGCTTTTCTGCGCGCGACACGAGCGTTGACAGTAGATGGAGGTGGAGAGGTCGGTCGGAGAATGAGCGTGCGGTGCTGGATTTTTTCGGAATAGATTCGACTGACGCTGTCTGGTGAATGCGCCCGAGCCAGGAGATCCTGGGTGCACTTTTGCGCGGCGCTGGCCATGATTGTTGCTGACGAGAGATGCTGTGTTCTTGGCACTGGAAAAGTTGCGTTGAAAGATAAATTGTCAGTTAAGCAAGTCGGCAGTCGGTGAAAAATGTGCCGTCCTCCGATGTTGCCAATTTCTGGGGAAAGCTGGTCCAAGCTCCTCTTTCCTTCACATGCCACGAATCGGCTCGGCACAACCGTCATGATGCCCCACTTGGCCGATCTTTAGCAGACATTGGAAGTCGCGAACCTCTGGAACACGGCGAGAGGCGGCAATGTTCCTGTCCCTGAACCGAAACCTGGACTTTTAACCAACCCCGACTCAGTTCCTGACGTGGCGTCGTAACGACTCTGGCTATGGTGTCGTTGAGAAGAAAGAGCATCTGATTGTCGACCCATTTGCCGGCACCCGGACTAAATCTACACGCTTCCATTCGTCCAAAGTGTCCGCAGTCAAAAGGACGTCGTCAAACCATGTCGCACAACAAAGACGCGGTCGATTCGTCGACCAATTCGGCCCCGGATCTTCAGATTTTAGGCGATGAGGTGACTCTTCAGCCCAGTGGCTACGTTGAGCCTCCTCCAAAGTCCATCCCTGAAGGAAAGGAGGAGGCCTTGATGGACAAGTTTGCCTCGTTCCGCTCTGAACCATTTCAGTGACGTCTCCCTCCTTGTTGCCACTTGAGCTACTCTCCGCCTTATGGCGTCCCAAGGCGTACATACTAACAGCATTGGCTATAGGTTCCTTCGTGAAGTGTCGCTCTACGTATCTGGCCAGGGATGGCGAGCTTATGATCGCGTCATTGGCCAACCCGTGTTTTACCCCGGATTCTCGGAGAACATTAAGAGCATGGTCCTCTCTGCACCCTTTCTTCAGCAGCGCATCAGCCAGCTCGCCGAGCATCGCGTCGCCGTGGAAGAGAAGGAGGGTATGCTTCCCCGAGATGCCAAAGACTACAGTACCAAACGTTCTCAGCGACTTAATGAGATTGAGTCCGGACTACAGGAGCTCGCAGAAAAATGGACCGACGACATGATTTGCAAGATGGAGAGCAAAACCTTCATCCGTGGAGCCTACTATCTCGCTACCCAGTTATTGACCCGAGCCTATCACCAAGGCATTCATGTCTCCAGCGAGGAAGTTTTGCGGTTACGCAAGTTTGCCGAAATTGCGGCCAAGAAGAAGCAAAGTATCATCTTCTTACCAAGCCACCGATCCCATGTCGACTACGTCTCTTTGCAGCTCATTTGCTATCGGCTAGGCCTCACATTGCCAACTATTGTCGCCGGAGACAACTTGAACATTCCCGTCCTAGGAAGTTTCCTCCAACACGCTGGCGCCATGTGGATTCGAAGGCAGTTCGGAGACGATGTTCTATACACGGCGCTAGTCCAGTCATATATCGATATGCTGCTGCAGGAGGGTTACAACTTTGAGTGTTTTATCGAAGGTGGCCGATCTCGCACTGGAAAACTACTACCGCCCAAATTCGGCATCCTCAGCTTTGTCCTTGACAGTATCCTATCAGGTCGTGTCGAGGACGCCATTATCTGCCCTGTCAGCACTCAATACGACAAGGTTATTGAGACTGAGGGTTACGTTACCGAACTGCTCGGCATGCCCAAGAAGAAGGAAAACCTGGCCGACTTTTTAAGCGGCGGTTCGTCAGTTTTATCTCTCAAGCTGGGCCGAGTGGATGTTCGCTTCCATGAGCCTTGGAGTCTACGAAAGTACCTGGACGAGCAGTTGTCTAAACTGCCCAGCATTCCGGCTGGTCTTGACACGGAGCACCAACGCCCTGAAGTGAGGGCGGTTCGAGAGAAACTCTTACGTGCCGTCGGCTACCAGGTGCTGGGCGACATCAACGCTGTATCTGTGGTTATGCCAACAGCTCTCATCGGGACGGTTCTCCTGACACTTCGTGGACGTGGCGTCGGCAGAGAAGAACTGAGACGCCGCGTCTCCTGGCTCACGGAACGGGTTCGTGCCAAGGGTGGTCGAGTAGCCCACTTTGGTAATGCGCCTCTATCTGAAATCGTCGATCGTGGCCTCGAGGTGCTCGGCAAAGAACTGGTAGGCGTGATTGAAGGCCTCGCCGAGCCCACTTACTATGCCGTCGACCGCTTCCAGTTGTCATTCTATCGCAACATGACGATACACCTGTTCATCTACGAGGCCCTGGTCAGTGTGGCCATGTACACCCGCGTGAAGCAGGGAGGCGGGCCACAGATGCAGGACATTCCCTTTGATGAGCTCAGGGAACAAGTATCTTTTCTATCCTCGTTGTTCCGTGGCGAGTTCATCTTTTCCGGCGAAGGTCTCGATGTTAATCTGGACAAGACGCTGCGAGGACTAGAGGCAGATAACGTCGTCCGTGTTGACCGCGATGCTGAGGGCAATGTCACCATGGTTGGTCTTACAGACGATGAGAGAAAGGCCGGAAGAGAGAACTACGACTTTTACTGCTTCCTCATATGGCCTTTTGTCGAGGCAACGTGGTTGGCGGCGGTCTCACTCATGGGACTTACACCTCCCCTCGGCCAGAATGGAGAAATCTGGATCGAACAGGGCAAGGCTTACAACAGTGCCCAACTGGTGAGTTTTTATTGAATTCTACGATCATAGAATCTTAGTTTTTAGCGACAAGAGTACTAACTATTGATGTAGCTCGGCAAGACACTATTCCACCAGGGCGATCTCTCATATTTCGAGGCTGTCAACAAAGAAACCCTCAAGAACTCATACTTCCGCTTCGAGCAAGATGAACTCCTTCTCGTGGTGAAATCCAAAGACCCAAAGATTCCCCCACGAATCCAGCTCGGCGCTTCCTGGCGACCATCCCGAGATGCCAAGACCGGTGCTCTTCGCGCCGATGGCAAGCTATGGGACTTTACGGAAAAGATTGCCAAGTCCCGCCGTGAGGGCAAGAATCGTCGTAATGGCGCTACCGTCAGCAGTCGTGTTTTGCGGTTGACGGATGAGCTGGGTCGTAAGCTTTGGGAGGAGACGGTCGAGGCTGAGCGCAGTGGAAAGGGTAAGGTGCCCAGTCGACTCAGCAATGAAGAGAAGGAAGCTCTGGGGAAGAGCATGAGGGAGGCGAAGAAGAAGAGGGATGAGAGAGGAGCTCGGGCACATCTATAAGAGGAGGGTATATATCATGGAGGTCTTGTATAACACATTTCTGTTGGTAGCGAGTTTTTGTTTCGTAACTATATAATTAACCGCTAAGGATCCCTTATTTTTAGATGCACTTTTATGTGTGCCCGCCAGATCCTAACTTCAGCTAGCTCATGGTTCTCACCCTTTCTCTCAAGTCCATTCTCTTGGCTTCGGAATACCAACCTCAGTCCTCAGTCAATAATAGGCTTCTTAAGCCTGAACCCAACTTCCCGAACCAGTGTACTGCAGAGTCGCCTCGGTCATAAAGCTCATCTCAAGTTCCCTATAAGCACCAGGGAGCTCGGAGATCATCATGGAAGTCTCTGTTTCGCTCTGGAACCACACGGCCACCCTACCAAGCGGCTCGATATCCTCAGTGCTGCCTGGGGCATTGGCGCTGATGTAGATCGGGACCTTCTCGCCGTTGATCTTCTTGAAGAGGATTGCAGCGGCCCCGTTGGTCTCGTTGATAAAGCGGATGCCATCCTTGGGAGCTGAGGGGTCACCGTTTATGGGTCCATCGGTGAAGTCTTGGGGTAGGGTGTAACTCTGGCCTAAATTGATATCGGCCGTTCTTGTTGCCTCACGGACCAGAGCTAAAGGTTTAGATAAGTATGCTGTAAATTATGGATAGTCTAGGACTGGTCATCACCTCCTGGTTGAAAGGAGCTCGTGCTGCCAGCGATAGCATACGAGTCCTCCCACTGGATCGTGATATTGGGAGCAACATCCATCACACCCAGTCAGAGAATACTGATGATGTAATTGAGCAAGGGGGTCCGTACGGTTGGTGGAGGCGATCACGTTGTAGTTTACTCTCCCACCGGCCTGAACACCAGTGGCAAAGCGGAGCTTGTAACCCTGCTGGCTGAGCTGCCTAAGCATGGCATTGCCAATCTGAATGTTGAGTGTTTTGGTGGCCATTTTTAATGATGGTTGAGAGGGATTTAAAGGTAAAAGATATGGCGTATCTGGGTTTGGCTGCTGGTTTGTACTTTTGGGCTGTTATCGATGAGCGACAAGATCCTAAACAGACAGAAGGTTGAGCTCGTATTTATATCCATCAGCAGCATCTTCACTGGTACCTAACAAATGAGGCGGGTCGTCGGTATATGGGACGCTTTTCCAGGCATGGCTTGCGGGTGTCAAAGACAAGACCTCCAGTTACTGGGCGGTCCTGGGAGTTTCGTTTAGAAGCCATTCACACATAAGAACAGAGCGTAACATGTTGCCTGGGTTCCAGCCATCATGCCTTTGTCTATCCAGGTCAACGATGTTGTTGGGGGTTGACCCCTCAACACCAGATTGCCCCCCTATGTGCTCAACCTGCTCGAGGTACGGACGTTGCTAACTAGCTCTGAGTAGGCAGCTATGTGTGTTAATAATTCATACCAGCTCATCTCTAACCCCGCAACCTCAATGTGGCCTGGAACTAAAAGAAAATTGTCAGACTTGGTAGAATCATCAAGGGGTATGTCTTGAGCGGAACCACGATCCAGGAGCATCAACCAATGCCATGAGCTTTCTTCATCTATACAAGGACATACCTTCATCCTAACTACCTTTCTAGTCTCAAACTATACAAACAAGTCCAATGGCATATCACTATCCAAAACGCATTGGCATGGAAACGTCGGTCCTGAAACGACTCAGCCAGCCCTCATTCCATTAGGTTCGGTCGTTCCCCGTCAACGAGATCAAATACCATTCTTCTCAAATATATCCTCTGAGAATTCCAAGGCAATGACGAACCTCCGTTTCTCCTGATTCTGGGCCATTCTTCCCCGCACTTGATCGAGTTCAACCACGAAGAACTGGCTAGATAATATCACTGCACTTGAACCTTGAAGCTATCAACCCCTATCCGACGAGGTCATAAAAGTAGTCGCGTCAGTGTCAGGAAGATCACAGATGATCAGAAATAAATACATCCGGTAGCAGCGTTGTATATGAATCGCAGCGAAGAGTTGGGCTTGGAACGCCAAAAGGTTATCTAGAAATATGCAACAGGAGCCTAAACCCATCAAAGCAGCACATGCCATCTTCTTAGATACTGCCAACCAAGAACATCCAATGAGATTGATCCATGGTCGTAAGCGTTAACATGACCCAGGGGAGCTTGCGGACGTCATGAGCCGACTGTGATAGTGATGGAGGATCATGCATGCAGGACACTATGTAACCATAGCCGAGACACAGAGTCATCATGTTTCCATTGCTTATCTATGACACAACATAGGGCGTTTTAACCTTGATCTCACCGCTGATCGGGTAAGATGCCAAGACTTGCTCTCCTGGCCTCATGACAAGTGAGAGTTGTCATGACACGACACGCGTAACACGAGCGAGACAGATACCACAGGGTAGTTCTAATTACAAGCTTTAACAATTTTGGTATTTCAAAATAATGTACTATTTACGCCGAGCGCCTATTCCTTGAAACCGGGGTTGTCATCAACAGGATAAGTCATGCACAACTTACAGACGAGCTCCAAGGTTGACGTGCACAGCTTTGGTGTTGCTGTAAGCCTCGAGACCCGCCTCTCCGAGCTCGCGTCCGATTCCACTCTGCTTGACACCGCCAAAGGGGATGTAGGGCTCGCTATCTTGACTACTGTTGATCCACACCATGCCGGCCTCGATCTCGGCGGCAACTCGGTGAGCCCGCTCGACGTCCTTGGTGAAGACGGCGGCGCCTAGACCGTAAGCAGAGTCGTTGGCGAGACTCAGAGCCTCCTCCTCGGAGCTGAATCGGGCGATGGCAACCACGGGGCCAAAGATCTCCTCGCGGAAGATGCGCATGTTGTCCTTGACATCGCCAAAGACTGTGGGCTCGATGAAGAAGCCCTTCTTGGTAGCGTCGACAGCCTTTCCACCAGAAAGGACCTGGGCGCCCTCAGACTTTCCAATCTGGATGTAATCGAGGATGCGCTCGTACTGCTGCTTCGAGACCTGGGGGCCTTGGTACGTGTCGGAATCCCACTGGTCACCGACCTTGCTGACCGTCTTTGTCGTCTCGAGGAAGCGCTTGATGAATTCGTCGTAGATCTTATCCTCGACCAGGATACGAGAAGTGGCGGTGCAGATTTGGCCCTGGTTAGACATGATACCCATATGCGACCACTTAACAGCCTCTCCAATATCGCTATCGGCAAAGACTAAGAGAGGAGACTTTCCTCCGGTCTCGAGGGTGATGTTCTTAAGAGTCTTGGAAGCCATCTTCATAATCTGGGTGCCGGTAGCGGTGGAGCCAGTAAAGGCAACCTTGTCAACGAGCTTGTGCTCAACCAGAGGGGGACCAGCCTCGGCACCGTAACCGTTGATGGCGTTGAAAACACCAGGAGGGAAGCCAACGGCCTTGAAGGCCTCGGCGAGGAGCAGGATGCTCAGAGGAGTCTGCTCGGCAGCCTTCATGACGATGGTGTTTCCGCAAGCGAGAGCGGGGCCGATCTTCCAAGCGGCCATAGCGAGGGGGTAGTTCCAGGGAATAATCTGGGCAACGACACCGAGAGGCTGGCGGAGGGTGTAAGCCAGCTTGAGGGGGTTCGTGGTGATGGTTTGGCCGTGGATCTTATCGGCCCATCCAGCATAGTATCGGATGGTGTTGACAACCTCAGCGAGGTCACCACCGAGGGCATCGGCATATGTCTTGCCTACACAACATGTTAGTACAATTCATATGTACTTAAAAATTCCGTTATTGAGTCATACCGTTGTCCCAGGCATCTGAAGTAGCAAAGATCTCCTTGTGCTCCTCAATGTAATTGGCGAGCTTGTTCATCAGGATACCTCGCTCGGGAGGAGGCATCTTCTTCCATGAAGGAGCCCGGAAGGCGGCGTAAGCGGCTTTGACAGCCTTGTCGACATCATCGGCGCTGGCGGCGTGGACTGTGGCAATCTCCTTCTCGGTACTACAAGCAATTGCTTATCAGCGCATAGCTCCAAGACATTGGGGTCTAGGGTACTCACGCAGGGTCAATTGAGGTAATCTTTCGGTCTGATGAGCCAGGCACAAACTCGTTGTTGATAAAGAGTCCAGTAGGCTGTCTGTACTTGACACCGTTAGGCGCCTCCAGGTTGATGAACAAGTCGGCCATTGTGCTGAATCTGTGATGTGTGGTGATGAATCTGCTCAGAGGGGATAATGAAGGACGGCACCGAAGGAGCATCAACGGTCGCACGGGTTTATGGTACACGGAGCAAAAGATACGAGAACGTGAGACCCTCATGAACCCAGAGCCAAGGGGAGCGCCCATCTTATAGCTGTTTGGCAGACCCCAAGTTAGGGAGGAGGGGTAGGTAGCTTTGTGAAGCAGAATACCTCCCAATCTCACTTATCGCCCGCCTCCTCCACACAAATCTCCACAAGGGTGGCGTCCCCCAAACTGCAACTGCAGATGCAAGCTTGCTTCCGAGTGGAGGGAATCGAAAGGGAGGCGCAACAGTGGGAGAGCCCGTCAAGCCGTGTCTGTTACTTAGACAAATGGTGTCCTGGCGTGGGTTGGTGACCCGTCGCAAAGTTACCATTTATTGCCTCTTTTCGGTAAGGTGGCCATGGCCGGCGGCGGGCGAGACACAGGTCGGCAATTGCTTCCCGCCCTTGCGGGCGCGGCTATCTTTACGCCTTTTGATACTGGTCATCCCAGGGGTCCAGGGGTTCCCCAGAGCCGATGACCTGCGGCAGCTTGAGCCTATGAGGAAGTTCAATTGCAGACCTTGAAGCCATGCAGCGAGTTGACGATTTTCTTGTCGTTTTGGGAGTTCGTGAAGCTCTTATCGATAACCGCAGCCCGCTTGCGTACCTCGGCCAACAGCCATGAGACCTGGAGATGAACAAGAGGGCCTTTTTCTTTGCCATATCGAGGTAAAGCAGCTCATCTTTATGTCAATTCCTTACTTTGTATCCATGCCAACTCCCACATTCATGACCTCCACGTCAAGCCGACTACCCCAGTTTACCAGCTCTGTGACGTAAAGACGTCTCCTGCCGCCGGGCCATGAGACCGGCTCCGTTGCCGGACCGCATAACTCACCATCTTGAGCTTAGATGCCAAGCCCTCTGAAAGCCCCCGCAAAACCGTCTGTGGCTGGAGGTAGTGTGGCTGTACCGTCTGTGGCTTGCAGCCCACGTGCCTGGGCATGTGATCAAAGCTGGTCCAGATCACGGGACAATGCACGTGTCCATCTTCCTCACATCTTACAGCCGAATGAACAAGGATCCAGATCACACCGTATCCCAAAACAAGTTTCAGCCAACCATTTCAGACAAAGAAAATTTCTAGTCTCGGCCTTCGGAACAATCCTCGTCTAGTGGAAGTTCAACATTCGTCAGCATGGCAGCATCAAGCTTGTCTCAACCTGAGTCAACCATAACGCTCCGCAGCGTCGGTGTGTCGGGTGCTTACAAAACTCCGCCATGATCCGCAGCGCCATTGCCCAGGCACTTTGCTTCGTACGAAATCCGTCCGGAAAGAATTGCGACAGAGAGTCAAAAACAAGGCTCGGGGAGTCACGCCGGGGAGCATCGGGTTTGAGAGTGGGTGGTCAGGGTTGTTCGGGATCTGCAGCCATTACCCGACCCAAGATTTGATTTTCCCTTCCCTTGCTTGCAAGGACTCGCTTCGTCCTTGACCCATGCTCAACCCTTCTAGAGCCATTTCATAGGGCTGCTACAGCACCATTCCTGCTGACGCGTGAGATGAGATACAAGGTGGACGTGGACATATTTTTTTTGTGAGGAGGAGGAAGCAAAACAAAAGGCCTTGTCAAGGGATGATGCCATCCTGGCCCCCTTAAGTCCGGAGCTACCGATGGTCGCTGGATCTTACACCAACACAGCCCATACAGACCTGCAGCTCACCTTGTGGCTATCTCCAGCTAACTCCAGTTACAGCCATGGTGTTGTACAAGAGCCTTGTGTGTCGGATTAAAGCATTCGTATCAATGTGTTCCCACAAATGAGTCACGGCATGGTTGTCATCGTCTCTCTCCACTTGAATCCTCCTCATCTGCCGAAATACTGTGTATAGAGCGGACGGTGAAGCTTTTTTTTTTTTTACAGTTATGCCAAGCGTTATCCCGGGGGTCGCTTCCTTTGAGGCTCCTCAATCTCACTGCAGTGTAGGTATCCACCGTGCCATCCGACTGGATACGGTAGATCTTTTTACCCATGGATGTTAGATCATCTCGCTCGCCAAAGGACGGAAACAGCCCAACACGTGGCAGAGATGATGCCACACGCGTCATCATGAGCCCTTGCCATTCTGGAATACGCTCACGCTTAGTTGAGGGAATGTTTCTGCGAATTAAGCTACAGGGTTCTGACACCACCAACGTTTGTGTTTCGTCCGAGTCAACGGACCAAATCTCATGAACGCCAACCAAGCAAGCCACAAAAGCCTCCCGTCTCGGACAAATACAAAGCCTAGATCGACCAATATCCGCACGAGATTGGGAGGTTATTCAACTTTAGCGTCAGCGCTTGCCGAACATGTGCGGAATATGCTTACGAGATGTGTGTCCCTCTTAGAGACGAAGTGTGTGCCAGAGTGATAACGCTTTGCTGCGGCGGACATCAAGTGGAGTCCGCTACTCCGCCAACCCTTGACTGGCTGGACAAAGACGTTATGCCCGTGCTACCACTCCGTTATTGTCTTGTCGGGTCTAAGGCAGAGCGGATTTTGGGAAGACGGGTTGCATCTTAACTCCTGAGCACAGTCAGATTTTGCAAATTTGGATGTATCGGGCGCTATGGTGGTGATTCGATATAAAGATGATGGTGTGTCTCGCTCGTTTAATAGTGATGGTTCCAGATCAGCTTCAACCGATAACAACACTCACTCGAGCAATCCACCTCTGGCTTTGAAATAAGCTTAAATTTTTCACACACACAAAAAGTCCAGAGTCTGGTCCTTTTTTACAGCAAACGATAAATCATAATGAGTGCCGAAAAGAGTAAGCTCGAGGTCCCTGAAGTGCCGGACCGCCCCGAATCCGCCACCTCGACCCTTCGAGGTGAAGACCTTCAGGAGAAGAAGGAGGAAGACGTTCAGGACAAGAAGGAGGATGAGGAGGTTGAGGATGTCACCGATGGCACTGTCGACGGTGGAGACGAGCTCAGTGAAGATGAGTACCCATCGGGTATCAAGATGTTCTTCATCGTTCTCGCTCTAGTCCTCAGTGTTTTCCTCTTCTCCCTTGATCTGGTGGGTTACTTCCATTACCCCCTTAGCTACCTACCCAATATGCTGACTCCATCACCAGACTATCGTTGCCACCGCTATCCCCAAGATCACTGAAGAGTTCAAGGGTCTTGACAAGGTCGGCTGGTACGGCGCATCCTTCTTCATGACTGTCGGCGCCTTTCAATCAACATGTAAGTCTTGAAGCCCCTGAAGCCTCCTCTCAATCCCTATCGCTAACTCAAAAACCCCAGGGGGTAAAATCTACAAGTACTTCCCTCTCAAGACTTCCTTCATCGTCGCCATCCTCATCTTCGAGCTCGGATCCGTCATCTGCGGTGCCGCCCCTAATGCCGAGGCCCTCATCACCGGTCGTGCCATCGCTGGTGTCGGCGCCGCTGGTCTGGGTGCTGGAGCCTATACCATCATCGCCTTCTCTGCCCCCCCCAAGAAGCGACCTGCCTTTACCGGTATCATCGGTGCCGCCTATGGTGTTGCCAGTGTCATCGGTCCTCTCCTGGGTGGTGCTTTCACCGATCACGTCTCTTGGCGATGGTGCTTCTACATCAACCTTCCCATCGGAGGTGTCTCTGCCGGCATCATCTTCCTCTTCTTCCAGACTCCCCGCACTGCCATCCCTGAGAAGGCCCCTCTCCTTGAGAAGATCCGACAGATGGACCCCATCGGCATCGTCCTCATGATGGGCGCCACCATCTCCTACATCCTCGCTGTCCAGTACGGTGGCCAGGCCCACGCTTGGGACTCTTCCGTCGTCATCGGTCTCCTTGTCGGCTTCGTCCTCATCATTGCCGCCTGGGTCTTTGCCTGCTGGTACCAGGGTGAGCGATCCATGATTTCTGCCCATCTCATCAAGGACCGCACTGTCGCCGTCATGAGCGCCTTTGCCTTTGTCTTTGCCGGAGCCTTTTTCCTCGCCATCTACTACATTCCCATCTACTTCCAGTCTGTTCACGACGCTAGCCCCACTAGCAGTGGTGTCCGCAACCTGCCCTTCATCATCGCTGTCACCTTTGCTACCATCGGTAGCGGTGCTATGGTCTCTGCCACTGGTTACTATCAGCCCCTTCTCATCGGCGGTGCCTCCATTGCGACCATTGGTGCTGGTCTTCTGTACCTCCTCAACGTTGACACCTCTACTGGCAAGTGGATTGGTTACCAGATTGTTGCTGGCGCTGGTTGGGGCGCTGCCTTCCAGATCCCCATGATTGCTGTCCAGGGCAGTGTCAAGCCCAAGGACCTTGCCTCTGCTACCGGTATCCTCCTGTGTAAGTTTACTCCTCTTGACTCATTAGCAACCATCTTACTAACAACTCGCAGTCTTCCAGGGTCTTGGAGGTGCATTCCTCGTCTCTGCTGGCCAAGCTGCCTTTGTCAACCAGATGATCTCGTACGTGATCGAGCACGCTCCTCACATCAGCAAGGAGACTCTCATCCTCACTGGAGCCACTGCCATCCGTGACTCTTTCTCCGCCGAGGAGCAGCCCATCGTCATTGACGGATACATGCACGGTCTCAAGGTCACCTTTGCCATGGCCATTGCCGCCACTGGCATCACCACCATCATTGCTCTCGGTACCCGATGGAAGAAGCTTAACCCTGAGAACATCCAGGGTGGCATGGCTTAAGATTTCGATCTGGCTACATATCTGCTTATGAATTGGATAATACAAAACGGACAAGGCATAGAGGTTGATTGTGGAGACTGTCTCCAACTATGATGGACAATATTGGGCTTGAGCGGAGGAATTAGTGGCATAGAAGCAGGCGTTCAGGATTTATACTAGACGGACATAATCTCCTATACTTTATCATTAATGACATAGAGAATATTTTCATAACTCTTTCTTAACAATACTATCTCATACATAGGTACACATGCATATGCAAGTGACTAGGTAGCTGCGTCAACTGGGTTCAAAATAATTTCACCGACAACAAAGTTCCATAGTCCCTTGCCCTCGAACGGTGACAATGCGGGAGAAACCTTGCATCACATCTCCTAGACTCCTTGTGTATAGTTTGTACGTAAAGATCCTCACATTCACGATGTTACCCCTTGTTGGTGGTAACATCCATGACCTGATGGTGATCGACCAACATACATGCCCCCATGGAGATATCCCTGTCAAAGGAAGCTGACCCGGTAGATCCTCCTCTAGTATAATCATGACTTTAATTTGTGTATTGAGCCTCACGTACAGAGTCTCGAAGATGTAAAGCTTGCTGTTCAAAGCCCAGGTGTTTAATGTTAAGCTGTAGGGTAGCTCTCACATGAAAGAAACCCCTCAACTCCAAAAAAATAATGCAACCCCCCTGCATTCTCCAAAAAAAAAACTTGAACCCCACCAAAAACGCTGCAGGTACCGCGGCGTCCGCGTTCATCGCCAACCGTCCCCAAAACTCCGCCGCAGAAACCATCACGAGAAGGATTCTCCTCCCTTCTCTTCGCCATGGGATAATCCCTGCCCCGGTTAGTTCTCTCCCCCCTCTCTTCTCTTTACACTTTTCGCATTGTTATTAAAAAGAGTCAATCGCTCTTTTTTGTAATCGGTCGCAATGCTCCTCCTACGTCTTCTCCGACATCGCTGCTCCTCGATACCTTCAACAGCTTCTTCCTTCACCTCGGTCCGTACCATGGCTTCTGCCTGCTCCTCCTCGTCGTCCGTTGAGACGCTCCCCAAGTCTCCCATCCGAGTCCTGCGCACCGTCGAGTCGTTCCGCCGCTGGCGTCAGCCTCATGTCATCAACCACCGCTCCGTTGGTCTTGTGCCTACCATGGGCGCTCTGCACGAGGGTCACCTGTCGTTGATCCGCGCCGCTGCCAAGGAGAACCACCATGTCGTCATTAGCATTTATGTCAATCCCGCTCAATTCGGTGTTAAGGAGGACCTCGACTCGTACCCTGTCACTTGGGACGAGGATGCGAGAAAGCTGGCCCTGCTGGACAGGGAGCTTGCAGACGACGGTGGTAACCTGGGTCGCATCACTGCTGTCTTTGCGCCTAGCACCAAGGAGATGTACCCGAGCGGTTTCCCAGGTCAGGACGTTGACAGTAAGGGCAGCTTCGTCACCATCACTCCTGTCGGTGAAGTTCTCGAGGGCGCGAGCAGGCCAACCTTTTTCCGTGGTGTTGCGACTGTGTGTATGAAGCTGTTCAACATCATCCAGCCTGAGCGCGCATACTTTGGACAGAAGGATATCCAGCAGACCGTCGTTCTTCGTCGCATGCTTAAAGATTTCCTTGTTCCCTCCCAAGCCGTCGTCTGCCCTACTGAGCGCGATGCCGACGGCCTGGCCTTAAGCTCGCGAAATGTATACCTTGGTCCCCGGCGGAGAGCAGTTGCCATTGTCCTCCCCGGAGCTCTCCGTACCGCCGCCGGTGTATACACTTCCGGCGGCCTGCGCGATCGGGCCAGTATCCTCGGTGCTGCGCACAACTTCATCGCGGCCGTGGCAGCCGTCCAGGATGATCTCCCTCCCACAGAGCGCTCACGGTTCGAGGTTGATTACATCTCCCTCGCGGACCCGGAGACGATGCAGGAGGTGGACGAGGTGGATCCAACGCGCGGAGCCGTGCTGAGCGGAGCCATCAGGATGTTGCCGGTTGAGGAGGCCAAGGAGGGTGAGGATCTGGGATTCAGCGGGGGACCCTTGGTGCGTATTATAGACAACTTTATCCTCGAGCCTAAAGAGGCCCAGGAGGAATAGAGAGACAGAAGAAAGACAGAGAAGATGACGAGAGAATACCCGAACAGACCGGAGCTGTTCAAGAGTTGGTAAACGAAAATAGTAAAATAGACAGGAGAAGGATCTGCTGTGCTTGGATATGTAGAACGCTCTACGGCACGAGAAGGCGAAACCATCTACATAGGTACTTCGAGGTTTGCCTAAAGGTAGTAGAAGTAGAAGACCTCTAGGAGTTTCTTCTTACTTTGTGCCATTTGACTCCAACTCTCTATCCTCACTTTGTAAGATTTCCTATCTACGACGTGAAAACTAGAGCAACACAACGATATTATTATCAATATGCATTATTCTGTGTGGGCGTTGCATTAGACCGTCTGTTACTTCAGACTGCTTCTTAGGTAGGTAGTTTTACAGTGGCTCGATTGGGCCAACGAGTGTCGAAAAGTTCGGATAAATATATCACCGCTCCATCAAAGTGGCTGGCATTAGGTGCAGTGGTCAAAGCTCTGAGCTGCAGTGGCTGAGTCGCAGTAGCCAATACGCCGACTGTGGCACAGCAAGCTACGTAATACGCTGGTTGGGGCTCAATACGCTGTACCACCCAATGTCTAGATGTAATTTGACAGTTTCCATATTGTGGATGAGCTCCTGAAGAATGCCTTATCATCTAGCGCAATAATTCATTTGAAACTAAGTAGGACAATAGCTGACCAATTACCACTAACTTAGAAGAGCGGGGGGTTTCGTAAATAGTATATATTGTCTTGGTGTGGGATCATGATCTCGCGACGTCATGCGGTACAACACAACACGACAAAAGCTCACGCGACATTTTTTCTCTTGGCGATTTCCCCCGTCGATTCGGTTATCTAACTTTTTTTCTTCTCCATATTCTCTGTAATAATTCACAATGGAAGATTTACCCCCGGACTATCCTGATCAGGATCTCCTCCCCTCCTACGAAACCATCACCAATACCACGAGCCACCCCACCAAAAACGTCCTCGGCCCCGCAACGCTTTACATCTCGGGTCGCTTCATCTACTCTACCGATCCTCAAGCGCCGCCGCTGTACGAGTTCTCCCACTCTATCGGTTACCTACACGAAACGGACCGAAGCGTAAAAGTCGAGCGGGTTGATCGAGTCGTCAAGACATCAGCCGGGACACTACAGGTTGTCCTTCGGAATAGACACCTCTTCGATCTAAAACATCCGACAGCTGCAGAGTTTCCCAACTTTGTATACCACGCCGAGGCCGCGACGCGACGTACGCTTTGCTCGTTTGGAGCTTCTACCTTTCGATCTGGTGGGATATTAAGACATGGAAAGGGATATCGATTTGAGCGTGCAGTAAAGGGCGCAGATCGAAAGCTTCAAGCCCAAGATGCGCTGTTCGAGGTTAGCCCTTCACGGGACAAGGCAGTTGGATACGAGTGGAGGGATGCGAAGGGGGAGCTGATAGCTCGGGAGGTAAAGGATGAGATGGCGAGCATGAGCTTGGTCATCACTGCCGCCGAGATGAGCCCCGACATGCGCGATGCTCTCGCGGCGGCGTGGATCATCAGGATATGGTGGGACTTGTCAAATGAGGATTCTTCGGCTATGCGTCTGATGATGGTGAGATTCAAGACCGTCAACGCTGTTGGCTATGCTCCCTGATGGATGATGGCTGATGGGATATCCACAGGTCAATGCATCACGGGGTCGAAGGATTGTGAGCTGATTAAGGTGAGTAAAGGGAATGCCTCTTGGTCATTGCGTATGTTGGCGTTTGCTGATTGACTGGCGATAGTTGTGCTCTGACAAGATTCGCCGCTGGCTGGCGTTGTACTTGAGCTCACACCACGCTCACTGTTCTACAAAGGACATGAGCAATGACAGAACGGACATGAATAATTTGATATGATTTGATTTCGTAAGCGATGGATAGCCTGGAGTGATGATAGGTTTCAATATATATCCCACAAGCTGATTTTCCCGTCTTTGGCACCAGCTGCAATCCAATGCGTTTTTCTCGCCGTGGCTATTCGCTGGTCCTTGACACTGAGACCCGTTCCTATGAGAGAACCTGTTCTTCTGTTCATGACGCTTTGGCCTTGGTTTTCAGACTCGTTCGCTTCTTGGACCTCGTTTTCTTTTACTGCATCCGAAACGGTGACATCAGCAAAGGCGACGGCATAGCATCCAACTTGATGCCATTTTAACACTGCCAACTCCTTTATCGTATTGGCAGAGTAGACCCGAACCTTGGAGTCCCAACCTGCTGTGGCGAATATCTTGCCATCGGAACGTATGGAGAGACTTTGTTGGCCGGAATGTTTTGTGTTGATGGTCTTGAGAGGATCTTTCCAGGGCACACCTTTCCGAGGCGGTTTGCTGCTCTGTGAAGTTGAGCCTTTTAAAGCTGCTGATAAAAGGGACTTGGAAGCTTTAGGTTCTTCTTCTATTATCTCAACCACGCGCTCAGTGCTGTTTTGTGGTTCGGTGTTCTCGATGGGGAAAAAGAGGTCTGATGGGATGGGGTGCTTGGCAACGATAGAGTCTGCGCTAGAAGTGATGAAGTAGTCTTGATAGACGCTCAAGGATAAAACAGGTTGTGAGTGGGCCTGGGAGTGATATGTTGTTGCCCATTGGCCATCAGACTCGAGACGTTGGACGGTGGTGTATCCATTCTCGAATGCGGCGATGAGTGTGAGAGCGTCGTTGTGATGGAGTAGAGCAAGACACATGGCCATGCCCGTCTTGTCCTTGGCCTTGAGAGTGTGTACCCGCATTTGCGACGGTAATGTATATACGTCAATCTATATGCATATGAGTTTGGGACCCGAATGCTGGAAAGAGGACCGAGACTTACAGCGTCAGAAGCCAAGGTATTGGGCACAGCGATGAGAATCTCCGACGCAGCGTCAAAAGAACCGGGCGAGCTGGAAGTAGCAGCAAAAGCGCAAAAGTTGAGCGTATTAACTTCAAGAAGATGAAGCATCCAAGGCTGCGCCCTAGCCTCAGCAACATCCTCCACCGGTAGCGCCTTGCTGAGACGCCCCTCATCCACCTCACCGAGCTTCCACACGATAAGCTTCATATCGCGCCCATGACTGTCGCGAAATTAGCATCCAATCTCTCCTTCACAATGAAACCGAGAATTTACGTGATAATCTTGTCATCGCCCCAGCCGCGAATCCCTAAAATAGCCTTTTCATGCGCCCGCCAAACGGCCTTCGCCCGCATGATTGTCAAGTCCCAAACGACAACGAAGCCATCTGCGTCGCCTGTAACGAGTCGCTCGTTTGATCTGATAAAGACGGCGGCGTGTATTTGGGATTTGTGACCGCGGAGGATTGATTTTGGTGACGGTGCGGAAGATGCCATTTTTTTTTTTTTTTAGGTTGGTGAAGGTTTTAGGAATTCGAGATGAGTTTGGCGAGTGAGGTTGAAATTTGGTTGGGTGGTTGTGGAACACCAGTGCGCTTTGGTCATTATCACGGCAAGACTTGCTCGTTTATATTTTCCGCGTAATTATGATTATCGAGTTGATGGAGCCTTAATTATAATTATTAATTAGAAAGATGCGTAGATAGTTCTGAAAAATAGACCTATTCTTTCTCTCTCACTTTCTATGTCGCTGATTCAGTTGGCTTGTAGGGTGGTGATCCCAAGTAGGTACGTATCCAGGTAAATTGTGAGGTAAGTATGTAACTAGGGATTGGACACTTGGAACTCTCCACTGTCGATTCCGTCATTTCAACAATCGTGATCCATGGATGGGAGAGACGTGGGTTAGGTGTAATGTCCTAGGAACGTTGGGCCGGAAGGTCAACTCTGAACCTTCAATGAACGCCTGAGATTGTACAAACACTTGTTTTGATACCTTTTTTTTTTTTTTTTTTTTTTTTAATGTCCACAGGTATTGCGACACGGAAGATGTCTATATAGTATCGTTGGCACTAAACGTCAGAACCTTCTGTATACACTCGTAATCTAGATGGGCACTCGCTCTTACAAATCTTCGGTCTACTTTCGGTGTTGCACAACACCATCTGCGAGTCATCTCAAGATGCATAAGGACTTAGACTTCCAGGCCTCCAAACTAAAGAGACCACCACCTCCGAGCCCAAGGAAGCACAGCAGGGGGGTACCTTCTCCCATCATCGCTTTTCGACTCTTTGTTTTTCAGCTCGACTTGGCGTGCCACGCAACCACAGAACCGCAATTTACACTTTTGAGCAATGTAGGCGTGTGTGTACCAGTACGACTCGAAGCCGTGTATCCCAGCACATCGTCTGATGGAGGGCGCTGCCGCAGGACGAGACAAACCGTACACACGAGGAGGAGGAGGGGGGGATATTGACAGGCGAATCGATTCAATAAGCGAAAAAGGCCGGCGGATGGAAGGAAGGGACATGATGATATTGGTCCAAAACTTTTTATCCAGACATTTTACTTCCCTCCCCCCCTTTTCCTAACGCATGTCCTGTCAATCCGGCTTCCGGCAGAGGACCAAGTCATGATCCTGGGCGCCACATGTACGATGCATGGATGTGAGAGAGAGCTCATATCCGGCACATGGGGGGGAGGGAGGAATATTTCGCTCCCGTCCCAGTTTGACTTCCTGCCGGGGGGGGGTATATTTTCTTTTTTTTCTCTCTTGTCTCTGATATTGACTGATAGCGATGCATGGATTTGTCATGCGAATCACAGACAGGTTGCGGTCCCAATGCCCAGAGTTGTCTGTCGTCTTAAAAAAATCTCTCACTTTAAAGTCTCTGTCTCTTGAGAACGAACGCAGTACAAGAGAATCAGGCAGACAGACAGACAGACCAGAAATTGATACACAAAAAGCCATGCCCGTGTAATGGTCTCAGCATCTGTCAGCCTGCCTTTCCCGAATCACAGCCGAATGCCACTCGTACTCGCACGACAGGGACCCGGACCGCCTAGAGCATCTGTATCTATTGTCTCTTATGGATGGGCTTCGCTACCTAGGTCGCTGCTCATATAG